>JAZHYW010049654.1:0-123834 GCA_037355805.1 Ixodes ricinus | reverse complement strand
TCCTCCATAGTTTTCAGGAGTCGATGAAAACTAATGTTGCCGAAAAAGTTGGATGAATGAATGGATGCTAACGGCTGTACACTTTATAACGGAAGGTATCTTGCACCACCTAGCCTAGAACTCCTCTAGTGTTGCCAGATGGTCACACCACAAACTGCCAAACGGCTGGAGGATATAACCCAAATGTAGCCAAAGCCACTAAAATTCGTTATGTGAAAAAGAAATCATAATTGACCTATAAAATTTCAGATACATACGGTGTCTAAACTTTCCCTCAAACTAGCAAGATTTCCCATATTCCCACATAGACCTGAATATTACCTTAATCTCGGAAATTTCCCTCGGGTTGGCAGCCCTGCTTCGCACGCTTGAATGCTTATCAAGAATCGACGCCGTGGCAAAGTTTTGAAGTTGTGTCGCGCGTAGATCTCTACTGGCCCGCACAACTGTTCCGGTGTTCTGGATCACCCAGCTGTTCCGGCGAATTGCTATCAATAAAGAAAAACAAATCAGTGGTTGCTATTATGCACAATTTATCATTGCTATGTTCCAAGTCTACTCGAATGAATTACATGACAGCACAAATAGAGTAACGCTGTGGAGGAAGGCAGGTTTTCGAACGCAAAAGTATAAAAAGGCGAGATCGAAATTTTTTAAACGCGGCCTATATGGTCGTGTGCAATCTGTCGCCGCCGCCGTACCCCCTACCCCTCTTCAGTTGCCACTGGATCAGGCTCGTTTCTGGACCGCGAGTGCCGCAAGTTACACATACAGTCGTCACAGTAATGTAAAACGCTGCTCCAGAGGGACATACGTCTTCACGTACGTTGCACTCGCCAAACAACTCCACACGGCGTCGATTTTTGATCGGTATCCAAGCGTGCGAAGACAAAGACGCAGCACTTCGGCGTGCCAAGAAAGCTTTGATCACACCGCGAGACCGGCGAGACTTGCGTTTGACAAGATTCGCCTTTTTCCTGCGGTGCTGCGCTTCCGTAAATATTTCCACGTGTTCTCAAAGGCAAATCTCACCGTTTACGCGGGGTTTTAACAAACTTCTTCGGCGAATGACGACGAACGAGCAGAAAACTTGTCTTCAGTAAGCTGCCGCCCAGCCTCCGCAACGCTCCAAAAGGTCGATTTTCCGTGTCCTAAGAGGGCCGTCCTGGCCGCACTTGCGCTGCAGCGACCAAGCGGGAATGCGCGATCCAGCAAAGTGTCAAAGAGATCAGTGGTTCGAGAGGCTATACGATGCAAGCATAGCAACGGAGGCCGCACTGCATTGGCTAGTTATAGGGAGAAACGCCGCAACGTAACATCTAGCAACCGAAGATCGCACCACCTTGGGCCCCTTGGGTCACCCGTACGCGCCGTCTCGCGGCACCCCACCGGCGGTCAAAGTACGCTCTAGCCCCGCTGTCCCACACTGCACCTCGGTTGCTAGGTCTTACGTCACGCGGCCGGCGTTCGGGTGCGCGCTTTGGACGCCCTGGGAACTCCTGCCGCCAGGTTTGGAGACCTGTGGACGCAAACGGGCTGCGGTTCCGTTCTTCGGCCTGCCACGCCGTTCTTGACGCGCAATCGTCTTACCATGTCACCAGGCCGTAAGCGCACGGTGTCGTCGCCCCTATATGCACAACATATATGCATAACAACAAAATGGCTCTGTCGTTTTCCGCGCAACGCGCGCATGTCCTTCATGCATACGCTAAGCGACCTGATCTGCTTACACCAGGGAGAAGAGGGGTTTCGAGAATGTTCAACCCGCAGAAAAAAAGCTGAGAGGCTGCATTCACCATGCTTTGTTATGTATAACCGCTGCTCCAAAAGTTAACGCATTTCTTCAAAAATCAGCGTGGCGGCAGCAGTAATTTTTTCTCTCTCTTCCGTTTAAGGCAAAGCAAGAGCAAGAGACTACTATACGTTGAGTCCTCGAATTCTTTTTATGGCTTGAGCGCACTTTTTGATGAAGTAGTTATTAGAAATTGCTATAACCTCTTTTTCTTTCTCTCATTCTTTTAGTAGAGTGCTCCCCTCAGATCCTCAGTTTTTTTTTTCTTCTTTAAAAATGAGGTTTTACTTTTGGCTGACTGATTACACAATTGCAACAAAAAGGTTAAAAAAAAGTATAAGGAGTAGCCAGCACCGCTAAACCGGGAGCGAATGTCCATTTTCTGTTCGTTATTTCTTAGGTTCAAAACACAACAACAACAACAATGACAACAGTATCGCTGACCGAAATAAATAATTAGCTTCCATTTTATTTTGGGTTGGAAGGCAGCAAATAAACTGTCTCACGAAGTTAGCAACTTTCTCAGTAGTTCTACGCATGCTTAGAACAGTCGTGCTGTCAGTGCAGTAAGAACAACACTCTTGCTGTTTGTTTCGTTCCGAAACGAGTTCTTCTCACGCGTTCGATTGCGTCACGTGGGCTGACAATCAAGAGGCCCGATTTGATTGCGGCAGTGATGTTGACTTGGCGGTGTGACAGCTCCACCGCGCTACTATTTCTTCTCATGGCGTATCAGCGAGCTACTCTGGTGGAAAACAAAGAGGATCAGGGCGAAATAAGTACGGCAGGATAAGGCAGCGAGTAAATCAATCTCGGGACTTAGGTTGGTTTACACCAGAGTTATCGACGCCGTTGTCGCAACTCCGAATAAGTGTCAGCTGGGGTCGCCGAGGTTCGCCTTTCTCCTCGACTGGGTCGGTCAGGAATTCCGACATTCTGGTGCGCTAGCCCAGGCGAGAGCTACAGCTTTGCCGTTGTGCTGATTTCTTTCTTTCTTCTTTCGCTTCAAAAAGCGCGTAAACTTATATGAATCGTTTTCTTGTTGTTGTTGGGCGTTTGCTAGTTTGATTGAGGTTTAGTGTGGTCCCAATATCCACGAAGGAACAATTTATATTCGTCTTTTTTTCGGACGTTAAGTGCTGACCAGATATGCGCCTAACGAAATACAACAATCAAACAAAAACATTTAATTTTGAAGTTAAATGAAAGTAAATGTTTCGCGATTAAAACAAAAAGTAATCATATTGACCTGGTGAAAGGTACTATAATATATATGGTGTATCGTGCCTCAGCTGTGAGGAAAGGCCGAGAACTATGACGTGGTGCCGTACTGCCCTTCACAACATATGGGTTCTTCACAATATACTTTTCCTACAAATTTACCGCCTCCTTTGACTGCCGACATTATTATTGCGCGCTGAAGTATTTGCAATCTCATAGAAACGAATAAAAGCAATTAGTTTCCTAGTATAAACGCTGAATTCTGCCGTCCCGAAATATTCACTCATTAATGGTACAAATAATAAATATTATTGTATTCGCAATTTCACGTCCCTGCCTATCAAACATGTGTTTATCGTGCGTTAGACTCAGAGGTACAAATGTTCACATGTTTGCCTTAAAAAAAACAAAAAACAGTGTGATTATTATTATTAAAGTTGCATGACTTTTATTGATTTAACTTTGTTGTTTCCTGTATTTTTAGGTTTCACTCCATGTATGTTTAGTGCACCAAACTGTAAACCGAGAGGTTGTTCGTGGGCACGAAGAAAAAAACAAGTAAATATTTTTTAATTAATTAATTAATTTATTAGGCTAATAAGACGAGTATCAAATCACGTGGCCACTTGTTCAACAGCTGTAAGCTTAGGCGATAACTACAGCTTCGCCTTTTGTGTTTTTGTTGGCGTTAAAAAGTACATACACGAGAGAGAATTGTAATTTTCTTTATTGGGTGTCTGCTATTTATTGCCGTTTTGTGGGGTTATAATATCTGCAGAAGAAAAAAATATACTCGTCTTTTCCTCGGGCGTTAACTGCTAAATAACTGCACAGTAAAAAAAAAATACAAATAACATTTTAGTTTTGAAGATGAATAGAAAATTATGCTTGGCGATTAAAAACTAAATAATTAAGTTTTTCTACCAAGTTATAACGCATTAGACATACTGCTTGTTTGCCTAGAGTAGTGGCTGAGAACTTAGACGTGGCGTCAGATAAACCTTCAGATCAGGGGTTTTCACGATATTCCTTTCTTACTAGATCCCCGTCCCAGTACCACCAATATCATTAACTATCACTGAATTGTTTGTAATTTTACGATAATGAACAAAGAACAAATAATATTGATATTATGCACGCTCTATTACGGTGTACCGAAATATTGTATAACTAATAGAACGTGCACTTACTATTTCATTTGTGATTTCACACTGGTCCTATAGTTTGCATTTTCTAGTTGAGGCCGTGCTTTTGCCAATTCAGCAAGAGTGTTTTGTGTGTTACAGTCGCAGGCACAAGTGTATTTATATTTGACTCGAAAGAGTCGATCGCGTGGTAAATATTAGCATATCAAAACCGGCAAAATATCACGTGGTCACTTGTTCAATAGCTGGCAGCTGAGGAGTTGAAAGCTGTTTGTTTTTCTTAATTTTTTTCAGGCACTTATTCTTATGAGTGAATAGAGAGAGCGAGAAAAAAAAAGGAATGCACGCTCGTACCTAATGGACGCCAATGATTCATTTTTAACTGCATTCAGTCACGTTACAAATATAGTTCAATGAATTTTTCCGAAATCGCCAACATTGTCTTCATAAGGCGGTGCTTTTGGTAGTATCCTTTCCTCACATCTGTTTGTGTAATTGGTTCGCTCGGTAAGAGCTTCAGAATAATCTTTTGACCCTGAATAAATCATTTATCTCGTAGTATCGCAGACCCCTCAAAAGATTTCACATCTGCAGCCTAGTGCATCGAACGTTCGGCTGCAGAGTATGAAGCGTGCGCATCATATTCGGCGGCTGCAGAATAAGGGGCGTAATCAGTCGGAAATCAGCATTCAATACAAAAGCGAGGTACACCGGTAAGTCGGATACTTTTTTAGGAAATTTTTATAAAGGAAAAGTAATACCCCGGGCAGTAAATGTTTTTAAAGATGAAAATAATTTCTCAGATTCTACTTTTTTTTGGTTTGTCTCTGTGCAAATGGTGGTGCGAAATAACTTTGGTTTCATTGTTTAAAGTATATATGCTTTCTTAGTCCAGTTTGGTAATCTCAAGTTTTAATGTATAACATTTGCATAGAAGGGCCGTCGACCGAATGCACACTCTGTGCTGCAAAGGCGCGCGTGTCGCACACGACTCTTCTCGTCGTGAAAATACAAAATAGCGTCCATTTTATGATGTTGATTTCATAAAATCTCAACCATTCCGCAAGTTATTTGATACTGAAAAATTTAATATGAATAAAAAAGTTCGCGTCGAGCCGAACTACAAATATTGCGAAAGAGTGCACAGTTCGCAGAAAGGTCGCTGGGAAGATTGATCTTAAAGGTTAAGTACCTTTATTATTGCATACATTTGCATACATTTTCTTAAGTATAAATAAATATTGGGTTGCCAGGATGTCACAGCGATGGGTTAGGCATAATGTAAACCTACACTAAAACTAAAAATACGCTCTGACATAATTAGAAAACAAACAATGAAGCAATAAACGTAACGCGCCATTAAGGAACAGTACAAACTTCGCTGGTAAGGATATTTAAGTATGAATAAGTATTGGGATTGACGTATCTGTGGCGACAATGAGCTAAGCAAATTGTAAGTTTGCACTAAAGTTGCGAACGCGGACTGACGTGGTTAGAAAGTAAATATTGAAACACATAAACGCCACTCGCCATTAAGAAACAGGAAAGCATGACTGGCCACGAGTTTTAAAGGTGCGAATATATATTGGGATTGGTGTCAGTCTTGTACACGTTACTAAAAAAGTAATCGATTACAAATACTATTACTTTTGGCTAAAAAGTATTCGATTAGATTACTTGATTACTCGACGGCAAAAGTAATTGGACATTACTTAGAAGTAATCATTACTTTTCCGATTACTTTATTGTATGAAGACACATCTTTAGCGCTCATAACAATGAACTACTTCCAACCTATATTTCACATTTGCTGCAAGTAGTGAAGAAGAAAAACTGGCTCCCTCTTCATGGTCGTTGCACCTTCACAATGCGGACACAAGCATAGAATTCTTTTGAAGACGTTTAATGATTTGGGCGTTCGCCAGTTTGTGTGTGTGTGTGGGGGGGGGGGGGTGAGGGGGGAGGGAGCGGAGGGGGTTTCTAGATCTTGTTAAGCTTGAGGCAGGGGTTATCGCTCAAGTTTGCGTCGCTCATTTTCTTATTCACATGTGGATGAGCTCGCATGTTATACAAAAGAGCAGCAGCTCCAGGATTTGAAACGGATCATGTGTAGTATCCATTAGCGGAAGAGATCGCCCCGACCACTTCTCAACTCGAAACATTGCTTGTCACAAAGACCACGTAGGGGAAATGGGGAAATATTTCAACTGCCTTCTGTTATATTTTGCATCCGCTTTAGGCATTCTTCGGTTCTGGTTCTCCTACGGGCTGCGAGTAGGTACCCTAAGCAGGATTTTTATTTTTTTTATTTCTGTGTGTGTGTGCGTGAGGGGGCTTAGTTTGAACGAAAGGACTCACAAAGCTACAATCTGCTTCCTCCAAACTTCGCCCTGAATGGCCTTTGTCACGCACTGTGAGCAACCCTGGGGCTTCCCACTCCCAGTCCCAGCTCGAAAAAAAAAAAAACGGACATTCCACGGAAACTGTACATAGAAAGGAATTGACCCCGTTTCCTACAGCTCCCCAAAAATCTTTCTTTTTTCCGTTCGAAAAAAAAAAAACAATTTTATTTTTGTCATTTTATAAAAAAAGGCGTGTGCCGGGGGGGGGGGGGGTTCCCGTGGAAAAATTGCAACGGTTACAATTAATTTTATTACTCTAAAAAGTAATCAGATTACTCTTGTGATTACTGCCTAATAAAAGTAATCAACTGATTACAAAATTACTCCAAAAGTAATCGATTACAAGTAATTTGATTACTTGTAATGCGTACTAGTACAAGTCTGATTGGTGTGCTCATCGCAACACCGAGATAAACGAAATACAAGTCAAACACTAAAACTGTGAACCATACAACGACGCTGCAGCTGCGCTGCATCACTACACGACAGAATTGGTATGGCAGCACCGTCGTAAAACTTCATGGAGGTATCTTTCCTGATTTACGTATACACAAGCCTTATTCTTTTATTTTTATTTTGTGCGTGAGCAAACAGGACGGCGCTCTCCGCCGCAAATAAAATTACCCAACTCTCGAGATTCAATTTAATCGTTTCTTCTTTTCTAAGTGGGCGCGTTTCTAATAAATATGTTTACGAAAGTTTATCTTTAGATTCCGCTTCCTTTTGCCTCCCTCCTCCTTTTTTTTCTTCTTTTTGCATAAGTTATGGGTCTATTCACCCCAGACGCACACGCGGAGCTTGAACCGCGACGAGCGCCGCTGACCCATGCGCAGAGGCCGACAACTGTGACCGACCGTGGCCGTAACCTCATCCGCTCCGGCCTTCTCTTGCCTTCTGTCCACAGATCGTTGCACACGACGGGACGCGGACTCCGGCCCCGACTTCGTGCGGGCAAAACCTCGTCATCGTAGTGCCGCTTTTGCTTTTTTTTTTAAAGGTTTATCGATTTCCAGATTAAGCAATGAACTGCGGCGGTGAGGACACTCCTTGGGCTTATGTCTTATAGCCCTCGACCTCGACGCAATGAGCATTGATGAGTTGTGACGGTATCTCGGCATCGCAGAGATTCCGAAAGATAATTTCTCAACAAATTTGGGGGCTTATAGCCGTCGCGTTTATGTAGTCCCCGGCTTTGTCTTTTATGGTTCTTCTAGGTTTCGCTATGTGTCTTGTGCGCCACAAAATTTAACGAGCTTTTCCTTCTATTTTTTATGTGTAACATGCGGTAATGATTCTCGTTGTAACGAGTGATTGACGTTCTTGCTGAACTTACGAACTGAAACCGGCTAGACAACGGGGCTGGTTTTGTTTTGTTCATATAATTGTGATCATGTCTGGTTACAAGCCTGCCTGTTTCTCAACTGTTTTCGGCCATGTTCCTTTAATTACCTTTGCCGCTGTCGGTTATTTAATAAGTTTTTTAACTGCCGAGGTGAAGCAATGCACCGGACGTGTTCTCGCGGTCACTGCAACAAAAACCCAAAAAAATAAGAAGAAAAAAAGCGTGTGAAGTCAGAAAAGGAAAAAAATATCTGGTGGTCAATAATTTAAGCCGTTGTCTTGCGGTATCACGAACTAAAACATAATAATAAAATAATTTTGCGAAAAGAGATATTTTTTGGCAGAAGTCCTAATTGTGATTTTTGAATAATGTCGTCATCCTTGTGTTTTCTAAACGAGTGGAAACTATAGCGCACTCCCACACTTCGTGCGTGCTTCAAGTCTTCCTAAAATTTACTTATTTAGGGGTTATTGACGACGCTCAGCAAGTTTCTAATTATAATCATACGTTTATTTTGAAAAATAAAATGGTTATTTATTGAAGTTTACGTAATTATCTAGCTAATTAGTATATTTTTATGCAATCTCTGACGTCCGCCGTTGCTTGCAGCTTGTTCCCAAGAAGAGTTTCTTTGAGTTTTCGTTGAAACTGCCCGTACCGAACACATTTATTATTCCGAGTTGGTATCGTTGACATTTATGCGTATAGCTTGGTGCAATGTTGTAGCATTTGATGAGGAACAATATCCTTTTTCTTGTCTCGTGTAGGCCTTCTCTATACGTCTATTCTGAATCTAGTTTTTCCTAGAAACGTTTAATTGCAAATGTGATACGTTTCTAAAGCGGCAGCTTGATGTGGCCAACCAACCTCAGGGTACCCGTAACCACGGTCACCGGCGAGGAATCCGATCGCATTGCTGACTGAGCTGCGGACCCAGCACACAGGAACGGGAGGAGCAGAAGCAGCTGGTGTGAGAAAGCGCGCGGAGCAAAGAGCCTGGATGGAAAGGGCCAGAAAGAGGGGAGCAGAAAGAGATGGCGTAGAAAGAGCGCGCGGAAAGAGGGGGAATGAAAAACGCAGAAAAACGCCCTTTCCTTGTTTTGGTTACCCAAAAATTTCAGTGCAAAAGCTTTGTATCCGGGTGGTGGGAAAGGGAAGCGCGAGCAACGTCATGAAAAGACAATGGTGTGACGTAATCTGTTTCCATACAAAACCCTGCCCTAGGCACTACCTGAACCAAGAGCACCACCCACCCCAGGCACTGAAAGACTAAGGGTCATCCTGCCCTAGGCGACACCTAAATTAAGAACGCCCTCCCATTCTACAAAGCTGCAACAATAAAACGGGGTTTTATCTTGGTGTTATATTAGGGCGGCATTGTTTTACAACTTGATTAACTTGTCGCTTGCGTAACTCAAATATTCTGGGTGTTTGGAAGAACTAAAGACGCGAGTTTTTCTTAACGCGAAAGTAAACTACGCGTCACTGAACACCCCCCACACACACACACACGAATGTTGTGCCAGTGACTGGGACGAGATGGCAATGTTTCAAATCTTACCGTTATTTGATTGAAGACTTGTAAGTTATTTTTGGAAATTTCGAATACAAAAAGGGCGGCCGTTAACGCCTACGAGTACACGGACAGGAATGGCGCCTGCTACGGGGAATGCGTCCCGTTTCTTATCAAATATTTTCATAAATATCCTATAACTTTTGAATGGAGTTACTGCAAGTTCTAAAACTTCGGCATGCGATCAAAACCGTTAGCGGCACATTTGGGCGGTCTGTGAGCGTTCGGCATTCTGAAATGTATTTTTACAACGAAAAAGTAAAGGTCAGAAGACTTGGTATGTCGAAACTTTGCAGTAAAAGTGCACTCTGCGTGGTCTGGCAGAGTGAGTTGATTGTCGGCTCTCGGCCTAGCCAGCCAATCGCTTCATGATATGAAACTGCGTGTGGGAAACGTGGTGAGTGAGCGTGTATGTTGGCAGTACCAAAGTATATGCTGTATGTTCGGGTAATCTCCGCAATGTATGCATCGGGCTGTGCTTGGTGCATTGCGTAATTTGTGTGTATGGTGTTGGGAGAGTTTTTGTCTGGATTTGTCTTATGATTAAGACCTGGTGTCTGATGAGGCTCTTGTGAGCTTTAGGGTGTGTTTGTCTACTCTCTCTAACTTGTGCAAGGAGTGTTTGTGGTTGGGGGGGGGGGGGAGTGCATGGGCATACCAACAGGGGGGGGGGGCAAGGGCGTTGCCCCCAGTCCTCAGAGTGGGGGGGGGGCAAGCATGCGTTTCGCCCCCCCCCCCCCCCGAAACAGCCGCCACTGGGCAGGGCAAACACTGGCCGGCGGCGCCCAAGAGATGTCAAGGGCGCCGCCCCCCGCCCTGGGGTGGGGGGCAAGGGGCTGGTTTGCCCCCTCACTCAAAAACTCTAAACAAAATTATTGATATCAAAAGACGCGTGCAAGGAACTTGAAGTATTGCTATCGACGGCAGGAACGTGAATGGACAGGAAATGACGAATCGAATGATTATGCATTTCGTTGACGTTGGTTCACCACTAGAACACGAAGATACTTTGCAATACTGTGTCACAGAGGCCATGACTTCCTTATGAAACACTATAATGCTATTACCAATTACGCCATATGAGGTAGAAAGGCATGTAAATAAAACTAAAAATAATTCCGCAACTGGCGTAGACGACTTCAAGCCAAGGGGTTTCAAATATGTCTCCCAAAAAATATCCTTTATCTTGTCGCATATAATCAATCGTACTCTGGAAAATGGAATATTTCCAAACGAACTCAAAATTGCAAGTGTTACTCTGATTTACAAGGGTGGCGGGGAATACCTACAGAATTATAGACCAATCTCGGTTTTGCCACATTTCCTAAAAATATTTTAGGGGGTTATAAATGCTGGACTAGAAAATTTGTTTTCCAGGCACAATATAATAAACAAATGTCAATATGGCTTTCAAAAATCGAAATCCGCAGAATAAGCAATTGTAGAAGTGAAGAATAAAGTTTTAAACGACATTGAAAAGAGATTATACACTTTAGACATATTCTTAAATTTTAGAAAGACCTTTGATACGATCCAACTGGCATATTATTTATTAAACTTCAAAGGTACGTCATACGTGGGGTTGGTTTGTCTTTAATCACGAACTACCTCCAAAATCGTGTGCAGTATGTTTATATTAACAACAATTTTTCGCATACACTCAAAACAAAGTACGGTGTTCCACGGTGGTCTATTTTGGGCCCCCTAGCTATTATTTCTTTTTTATGTGAATGATATCACGAATATTTTGATGTTCCCTGAGATTGTCATGTACGCGGACTACACTAACGCGTTTTTTGCTTCATCCTCTAAGGCGGCCTTAGAACCTATGACAAATGGTTATCTGGATAATCTACCAGTGTGGACTCAAAATAATAAATTACAACTAAACGTAAAAAAATTATAATTTTCACTCCCGGAAATATGTGCGACAACACTAGGGTGACAATATATTTTAAAAATGAAATTATAGACTAGGTTACAGAACAAACATTTCTTGGTGTGTGGTTCAGTCGAGAGTTAAGTTGGAACACGCACATAAATAAACTGAGCTCTGAGCTATGCTGAGCTACTGAATGTATTTATAAGATAAGAAATCTCATACCCTTATGGCTGAAATAGAATATATATTACGCATTATTTTATTCCAAAACTATGTTATTGCATTTTAGTGTGGGGTACGACATCGGGAAACCAATTATGAAAAATCAACTTACGAAAAAAAAATGTAAGACTATTTGAAAGTGATAAAGGTTAGCCTTAAGATCTCCCAACTGAACCGCTATTCAGCAAATATGGCCTACTTAAGGTAAATTAAATTTATTATTTTAATTTGATACAGATGACACCCATAAAAACAAATCTGCGATTCTTCCAGAAAGCACAACCTATCACACACTAAGACATAAAATCAGACGACCTCCGAAAATATGTATCAATTATTGAAGACAAAATTTCAAACTTCCAAGTCGCCAAAACTCTGAACAATGCGGAATATCTAGAATATTTTAGTTGCAATATACTCCAATTAAAAAAAAAAAGACTAAATACACTTTTTGTGGGTAGTGACAATGCGTTCTGATATGTATGTATATTATACTTATTAAATCGTGTCCATATTTTTCTTTTTGATGTGTTAAAAATGTTTCCTGGCTAATTTGATTTGATCATTCTTTGTTGAAAAACCAACGTGTGATAATTGATTGATCCTGTTTTTCGTTTCGAGTTGTATAACATTTTATAGTTTATTTTCTCTCTATTTTTTGTATGCAAAAAGCTATGCTACCCTACACTGCTCTGTTAACTGTAAAGGGGGACAGAAACCTCGTCAGGCATCACGCCTTTAGTCTGTGCCCACCTCCCGGTCAATCGGAAAAGAAAGAATAAAGAAAGCAAAAAAAAAAAGGACCGTCATTAAAGGAAGAAACTCGCCTCAGATGGTTTCTGCAGACTGTCGTTTGTGTGACGTAATGGCAGAGTAGTCGCGGCTTATTCGTACCTTATCGAGTCGCTCTAGCAAACACCATAGAGCGGGTCGCTCAATCGCTAAGTTGAAATTTAAAAAAAAAGCAAGCGGCTGCTGAACATCTATTGCGACGCGCGGACATGCCCCAGACGCGAAAATATCGATTTATTTTCCGTACGTAAACTGGCTTGCTGCCTACGTTCGAATCTGTGTCGAGTTAACATACTCGGCCACTAAAGAGCTCCTTTTTGTTTTTAAGGGCGAAGCTCCTTAGGGTCTAGCCTTGTCCGTCCGGCGTCCGTGCTCACATCGATTGCCATCCCACCTGTCTTCTTAAAAAAAGAACAAAAAATGTTTGCGCGGTCGACAGGATTCGAACCTGTGCGGGGAGACCCCAATGGATTTCTAGTCCATCGCCTTAACCACTCGGCCACGACTGCGGAACGAGTAGGGGGCTCTGAGATGTGGTAGTAACTCAAGAGCTGGGGATGTCATGGATGAAACGTTGCATGTAGCCGCTCAACGTTTATAGACAGAGAGGGCGGTGCGGTCAAATGCTCAAATGCGTATATAACCACGTTCCATACCACACATTCTCTTTCTGACATGGACCGTTGACTTAAGCGGTGGAGATGCGTTCCACGGCTTCTAGCGGATCCAAGCTGATCCGCTAGAAGAACCACTGGCTCTGCATTTCACCGACCATAAAGCAGTATTAATGAAGTCGAAACGCAACCCGGAACTCTGCACTACCTATGAGCAATGAAAAAAAATCAGCACCATCAGCACTACCTATGAACAAAATCAGTATCATCAGCACCACCAGAGCTTCGCCCCAATCAACATCATTCACCACGTAGAAATGCGGTCATTTTTATAATTGCATTTCACTGCACACTCCACTACATATGCTAAAACTTGCCAATAACTTTTGCTCTTTTCGCCTTGATACTGTTTATAAAGTTTGATTTTCTCGAGCAAACGCAGACTACCGATCAAGGAAGCGATAAAATAAAAAGAAACAACAATTGCATAACGTATCATTTTACGTCAGTGCCAATGACTCCATTGTGGTTAATGTGATGGGAGAGTGTGTTCACGCATCTGTGCTGGGTGGTTTGCCTTGATTAAATCAGTTGAAAGTTAGCACCAGCCCGTGTCGTATGTGTCTTTTCTTCGTCCGTATATTTTTTGCACTTTTTTGTCCTCTATATCTGCGACAGTCGAATCCGGTGGACTTCTTGCGTGGAGATAAGCCGAACAAAGAGTGGGCTCTAGCGTATCCTATTGAAGCCAGTTGCACTATTTTTTCTTTCAATCATAGGAAAAATTTAAAGCCCTTCGAAATTTCCACTTTATCTCGGTCAACCATCCTCAGGTTCACATACCCTTAGCCGGGGTGAAACTTGAACAGTAGATGTAGTCCACCTATCTCTCCCGGCTATATTTTTCACGCTCTACAACAAAACAAACAAACAACAGCTAGGCTTGGTTCGCTGCCCTATTTATGGGAGACTCGAAAATTGCTTTAGCAATATCTTTTTTTATCTGGAAGTTTGGGTGCGCATGAAATTTCGCGGGACTTTTATTGCGATATGAAATATGTTTTATCTCACACTCCTGTTTCCCTCGTTATCCTGCCAAGAATTTCGATGACGTAGCTGCTGCGAGATTCGTGAAATTTTTGTTTTTACTATCTGTAGTTTTTTCTGCCAATGTTCGTCTCTTGCAGCTAATCTTCAAGGAAAATGGGGATTAATTTGTCTGTTTAGTATAACAAAGGTAACACAATCATTAGGAAAATAAAGTGAACCTTTTTTTTCGCGAACACTTTTTTTTAGTTTTGGCTTTTTTTTTCCAGTACTCTCATTCACTTTTAGTTTCAAGCATCGAATTGTTGAGTGAGAAGTAAAGAAATGAAACTCAACTTAAACAGGAAAGATAAAAAAACAACCATGGGGCTAAGCAATGAGCTTGTTTTGAATCACAAAATAGAGAACTTATTAGATATTTAGGCGGGTAATTGTTGAGATAAGATATTCAGATATATTTATGCAATTAATGGTTGAAATAAAGTATTCATAGATACTTAGCTGAGCATCCTTTATTGTCAAAAAGGTTCTTTAATACAATAATGTATCAAACTAACCACGCGGTACAGAGTGATTTCGTCCACTTCTTGTTCTCCGCTCGCCGAGTGACTCTACAACAATCTCTGTAGCGACAGTGTCGATTAATTTTTGTATAGCACTTTCCAGGAGGAGAGAACGTGTGCTGGCCGGTGGCTTTTTGGTTGTTGTACTTGGTGCCGAAATACCAGAAAGTTGCAAGCCCGTGCCTTTTCAATGAATTTCCTGCACAATGGCGAATGCAAAACACACTGCCGTTGTTTTTTTATTTATTTACATAGAGACCTGCATCGCCTTTCGGCATTAAAGCAGGGGTGAGTACATGAAATACATTAAATTCTAACAAAAACATCGACACACAAACAAACTTGTATATATGTTCAACACATCCTTCAATAGCCAACCTATTCCATTCTTCTATAGTTTTTGGAAAAAAAGAAAACGCAAAAACATCAGTACGGCAAAAGTAGGGTCGGATTTTCTTCTGGTGGTCCGCCCTTCCCGATACATAAAAAGATTTGTGTAAAAACATTTCTCGACTGATTAAAAGGTGACTGCTATATATATCATGTAAAAATTTCAACCTAAACATTTTTCTGCGTTCAACTAGTGATTCCCACTTTAAATTATTCTTCATGGTGGTGACACTTGCCCCGCGTTGGTAATCATTTAAAACAAATCTAGCACACTGATTTTGAATTTTTTCCAGTTTTTCTATTAGGTTATTGTGGTGGGGATCCCACACAACTGCTGCATATTCAATACAGGGGCGAATAAACGTAAAGTACAAAGTTTCTTTAATTTTGCATGAACCCTGTCGAAAATTTCGTCGTATAAAATTAAGCATCCGTACAGCCTTCAAAGTTATTATTTACACATGAGCTTTCCACGTTAAATCGCTGGACAGAATTACACCCAAATATTTTGCGCTTGAGTTAGCCTGAATTATTTCTTTATTTATTATGTAGGTTGAACCAATGGAGCTTTTCTTTCGAGTAAATCTCACGTGAACACATTTTTTAACGTTCAGATTCATTTTCCAATTGTTGCACCACATTGAAATATTGTCGAGATCAGCCTGTAAGAAATTTACGTCATTCGAATCATTAATTACTCTATAAATAATACAGTCGTCTGCAAATAGTCTTATATTTGATTGTATTCCATTAATAATATCATTTATATATACCAGGAAGAGCAAAGGTCCGAGAACAGAACCCTGGGGGACACCAGAAATAACACGAACGTAATCGGACTTCTCACCATTTAGCACAACGCACCGCTTTCGTTCTCTCAGGTAGTCCTGGAGCAGACCTAAAACATTATTATCAATGGCAATGAGGTAAGTTTGTAATTTCACAATTCATGGTTTACGAGATCAAAGGCTTTTTTGAAGTCTAAAAACAAACAGTCTACTTCATGTCCAGTATCCATGGCGCCCGCCAAAAAGTGAAAAAACGTCAACAAGCACAGTCACACAGGATGCTCCAGATCGAAACCCATGCTGATCTCGGATAAGGAAATTATCTATGTTCAACTGTGTAATAAGATTACTATAAATCACGTGCTCCATAAGTTTGCAGCATATGTACGTTAGAGAAATAGGTCGGTAATTTTCCACGCAGTTCTTGGATCCTGATTTGTGTATTGGTACAACATTTGCGATTTTCCAGTCTGCTTGAAGCTTTTGATCCTTTAATGATTTGTTCTAAAGCACACATAAATAGTTTGCTATCTCCACGGAACAATTCTTTAATATAAGTGGAGATATATTATCAGGCCCGGATTATTTCTTTATATCAAGACCTCTTAGTAATAAAGCTATACCGTTGTACGTAATCTCTACGGGTGACATCGCGTGTTCCATTACAGATCGCACAGTAGAGTAACAGATCGTCTTAGTAGCATTCGAAAAAACTAGATTTAAAGTAATTATTTAGACACGTAGCTTTGTTTTTATCGTTCACTATCAGCTGGTCATTTAATAGAAGTGGAGGAACAGACGTATAGTCCTTCTTATTTACCTTAACTGCCTTCCAAAACTCTTTAGGGTGCATTTTTAGTTTTGCGTCTAACTTTTCGTAGTACTTTTCTTTTGCTCCCTTAACTGCCGTTTTAAAAAGGGTGTCACTTTGCTCTCAGCTGGACCTGTTGGCTGCTCCCCCGTTATTTCTGAATCGTAGATAAGCTCTTCGTTTTCGCTTAATAATCTGCTTTACCTCTTGCGTCACCCAAGGTTTGTCTTTAGTTTTAGAAGTTTGTATTCCCGAGGGAACGTAATTGTCAACAAGCTCATGAACCTTGAGCTTAAAAATGTTCCAGAGCTCATCAATGCCAATATCATCTGTTTGTTTTAAGAAATATGGTAGGAAAACAACCAATTCATTTCTTATGGCATCATAGTTTCCTTTGTCATAATAATACACTTTCCTTTCTTGACACTTCCCTTTATGTACCGTTGGGTGACCTAGCGCTGCTGTTACAACCCTATGATCTGAAATACCAGGTGTTACGCAAGTGTTGTCAATCGCACCTGGCAAATTGCGAAGTAGAAGATCAAAAATATTTAAAAAACGGGCTTCCTCTGTGATATATTGTGTTAAATCGATAATTTCTAGAATGGCATTAAATTTAGTATGAAGTGAGCATCCCGAGCCATGGGCCTTGCCATTCTCCCACTCCAAATTGGGGAGATTAAAATCTCCACCCAAAAGAACATATTCCTTAGAGGTCTCAAGGATTATATCTGCTAGTTCTTCTAAAACTTCGCTGCCCTCGTATGGGGGACTATAAAAAACACCTACTGAAATATGTTTACCACTAACAGACATTTGGCACCACACTGTTTCTATGTTAACATCCGGAATGAGTATCGGATGTTCCGGATGTTAACATTCGGAATGAGTATTGTAACCCTATAAGCGTATACTACTCTTGTTTAATCTCCATCTTGTGCAGTTTTAAGCTTGCACGTTCCGCGGCGTCGGTTGTTCTGCCATTATGCAATGGTTGCGGCCTCCTAAAAATCGGCAAGTGACTATGGAAAAGAGTCTATTCCACCCGAGTTACCGTCTAAACTTCGTTTCCCATTAAGTCCAGACGCACCTGACGCTATAAAAAGATGGGACAAATCAGACAACGAAAAAAAAAGCACCATTATGCTGTTTGTCATGTTTATGTACGTGTTCTATCATCATTGAACTAATAATAAACAAAAAAGAACGAGGGACTGGCGCTTTTGACGCTGCTTGAGTGATCCCGTTAGCCCGTAGCGTCACGCAATCTTTGGAAATAAGTTGAAACGAAGCATGCATTTGCTTTTCGGTGTGCAACCCCTAGGGTTTCGAAAGGTGTTTCTTTGCGGAACAGCCTCTGAGACATCCAGGTGTGTGCTTAGGCTCCTGAAGTAAACCTCTTGCACCCAAGAGCTCAACAAGATGGAAGAAGGAAGAAATGGCCACACGGGGTCCAACCAACAGACTTTCACCCTGAATTCCTTCGCTTTTGCTTGATTATCCTTCGTCTAATTAAGATTGATGTGTGTGCACATCGGCGGCTGGGTAAGCACACCGAGGGAGTACCGTGGCGGAAAATTAAGCTCCGAAAGTAGGAGACCAAGTTGTGTACCTACTCAACTTTGTTTGATACAGTATAGTTCACCTCTGTTGGAGAACTATGGATAATCTCGGGAGTTCAAAAAAAAAAAAAGACGGCATCTTTATTCTACGCGCAAACTCACGTTAAGCAGCGAAAAAAAGGGTATATTTTTTTTCTTATAATTGATTACTACTTACTAGCCGCCAAACTGAGAGGGACGCAAGTTCGCAAAGTCTAGGGCCATTTTGACGGTAATTCTCGCCACTTTTTTGTGATGTTGCGTACATCTCGTGGAAACCGGCCCTGTAACACACCCTAAATGAGAAAAAATAGCTTGAAGAATTTTAATTTGTTTCACAAAAAAATGTTGGACACAACCGACTTGAGGTCAAGCTCTAACAACTGACAAACTAGCGGCGCACTGCATTCATGAAACGTTACCGTTATCTATCATCTATATATACGTTCCATTTGTTTGATAGCACTCGCACCTTTATTACAAGCTTTAGAACTTGCAATTTGAGTATTCAACATTCTTTTGATCTATTATTATTTCAGTGGAATAGAGCATTTGGTTTACATTTGATTCCGTGCCTATAATGAGTTATTCACAGCAGTTAATACCGTCCTTTATCATTTCTCATCTTGTTGCCATGCATGGTGCTTTATGCATAACTAGACAGCAAGTGTTGCGCTTGGGGGAAACAAAGCTTTTGTGCAATGGACGCTAACAGAAGATTGCACAAAAGGAGGAGGGCAAAGAAAATATCGCGTTTCAGATGGACATTCACACGCACGAATTTTAACATAATATTCTCACCGGTTTGAACACCTATTTTCCAAAAGTTATTTTTGCTGCTCCAAAATGAGATTTCTGCTGCTCCAATTGGTGATCTAGAATTATTCAAACCAATCACATCACTATATTAAGTAAGACTGTACTTTGTTGAGAAATGTTGAATCTCATTCTGACTTTGAAGACGTACGATTGGGTTGTTCTTGCTTTGAAGAAAAATTTAATCTTGCTGAAATGTTTTCTTTTTAACAACTCGAAAGAAAACGTGTGCTCGCGTCCACACCTATTCTGGCATTAGCCATCGCATTTCTATGTACATGTGTTTTGGGGGGGTTTATAGGGCACACGAATTTCTATCGCAGTAGAAAGAAGTCAAAACTTCGCCCGCAGTATCTTTTACGCTTCCTTTACAATAAATACCCTTCGGCTAATTGTAAGCGTTTTTATAAGTCGGCAGTTTTATTTCGATCGCTCTTATTGATACCTTATTAGCTAGTTTCAATGAATTTTAACGCGATAGCGTTTAGGAGCTTGTGTTGCAGAAAATTCGGCGTCGGCATCGGTGGGAACAAAAAATCCCATTATTCAGCGCGCGCAACCCCATGTGACGTCACGCGTGTGACGTCATTCGTCACGTGACATGACGTCACACGCGGCTTTATGTGACGTCACGTCACACGTGACGTCACGTGACACGTGACGCTACTGACTAGACCACGTACACACGCTTGCACTGCTTAGGAACGAGAGCAGGTTTATTTTGAGAAGGCTCTGCGAACGGGGCCCGATAATGCTATCGCGTTCCACTCTTAAAGGAGAAGCTTAAGCGCCCCCCCCCCCCCCAGTTTTTGTGTCGTAAATTCTCAATTGACAAACTTCTTTCTCGGCGTGTCCAGGAGGAATTATTTTATAAATATCAATCGGTGATTACGAGCAGTAAATTTCCTTTAGGGGCTTTTTTCAACTTCTCTTGAAGGATTTTACGTTCTACAAAACAATAACATCAGCAGTAGAGGAACTTAATAAACTCTCTTCACTGAGGCACTAAGCTAGATGTGCTTATAAAACAGGGCGCTGTATTTTTTAGGTTTTATTTTCTACCAATTACAGCGCTCACTTTAGTCGATGCTACTATCTTCTCGACTAATCTAACCAAATAAGCGACGTTCTGTGGTGCAAAAGATAAGCGCTTACTTAAATGATTGCGACAAATGTCTGCCTGTGCGCCTTTTCGTTGGCGCGTCCTCTGCATCCGCGAGCGAAAACAATGGGGCCACCGGGCTTAATGACCTTTAGGAAATAAAGATTTTGCTCCTGAAAACAACGTTTGTCCGGCGAAAATGCTGTACGTGGATGGCACAAGACGCAGTTATCTAGTAATTATATACTCCTAACTTTTGTTTAAGAATACTAAATTACGTGGAGAACGATATAACAAAAATATCTCGGAAAACTTGAAAAATAGAAAAGAACTTAGAAGACGTAAGCTGCAGGTTTAAAATTGAATTAAAGAACAGAACTTTGTATGTCCTAGTTTCACTAGCGTGCTAACACACCCCTCCCCACACACACACTTGGCAGCTAACCAAATTAAATAACCTTTGGTGACACGAACAATTTTTCATAAGACTGCTTGTTTACACTAATGCTGTTGGTTTTGTGAACCTCGGATGAAACTTATGTCTAAACAAGCTCGTTAAAAGGTTCATTCCGAATTTTCTGCTTACTGTGTTGGTGTTTTTTTTTGTTTAGGTGCAATTAGCTTTAGTAAAAATATTACGAAGTATACTATTAATGTGCTTAACTACATTTGAGTATACTTTCGTATCTTTAATATGTATGAAATACACACTCAATATTTTCCTTTTGCGTCTTTGATGCATTTCGCATTTTATTACTGTACTGCCCTCGTTGATACATTGTGGTAGTTGGTTCACATTAAAAAATTCTTTATCTACGTGTCATCTCAAACACAGGGTATTTTTTAAGCTCTACAGATCTGTTTAAAAAATGCCGTGAAAGTTAAACTTATGTGGTTTGTGCAGGTTAGTTATATGGTCAGAAGGACATTATCTGGGTGGTTAATCTTTGCGATAAGTCGGCTAAATATTCAAACTTCCGTAATTAAATTTTTAATTAGTAAAACTAGACATATGGTTCCAAATATAAACTTACCGAGCGTCATCGAAAACTACTAAATCAACACTATCATCGTCCGCCTTTCGCCACTGCTAGCTTTGAGCCTGCTTTACGAGTGGTAACTTTGACGCTTTCCCGAGTTTACCACGAGATTCAAGTCTTTCTAAAAAGAGTTGATTTACTCGTTTTCGATGACGCTCAGTAAGTTTCTAATTGGAACCATATGTCTATTTTCAATAATTAAAAAGTTAATTAATGAATATTAAATAATTAGCCGACATATCGCAAAGATTAGCCTCACCTTCACACACCGCCTAAGTGTAACTTTCACTGCCTTTTTAAAACAAATCTGTAAAGCTTAAGAAAAAAAACACTCTGCATATCTTACCTTTACTTTTACTAACGTGTTTCATGCAAATATGAAATAGATGTATTTTTAGTAAAAGAGAGGAAAATGTCTTTTTGATTTTCATGTTACGTTTCTGAGAGGAATTGTTTGTCTTTGTAGCT
The DNA here is from genome assembly GCA_037355805.1 of Ixodes ricinus. Taxonomy (NCBI): domain Eukaryota; kingdom Metazoa; phylum Arthropoda; class Arachnida; order Ixodida; family Ixodidae; genus Ixodes; species Ixodes ricinus. The sequence goes on along the minus strand of JAZHYW010049654.1, from coordinate 102,223 downwards.
CAATATTCACAAAAGACATTTAAAAATTTATCACTTTACGTAAATACATGTTTGTCGTTCTATTTAAGCTTGGCATTTAAGATCTATCCGGAAACAACAAAAGGAGAAACTTCCTCCTGCCCCGCTGGCTCCTCCGCAATGGTAGAGTTGATGTGGCGAAGCCAGCCAGCATGACGTCTACATCGTTTGAAGTTGTACCACCCTATTTCGTCATTCACAATTGAACAGCCCGCGTGTAAACCTGACATTATAGCCCGTCTGTGTCCGTCGCTTCATAAATCTAGCAAATCAAGCACAAAGCTCAGAACGTGAAGTACTGAACCAGCATGAAACCTTTTAGAAGAACGGTGAGAAAGGAATCTAACCACAATGTTGCTCGGATTTTAGCTAGTGTCAGGGATAGCGAAGTAATCCCAGCTAACATTGTAAGCGTAATAATGATAGTTATACTAAAGCGAGAGGCCTTGTTATAACCACTATGACGGGGTCAGTGGTTGAGAGTGTTAAAGTAATTGCGATGATGGTATATTTAGTGTATTGCTTGTAAAAAGCTATAGTGATTGCGACCGTGATATTTTTATGACAGCCACGGATAAAACGAGAGTAGTCATTTCAGTCCTTAAACATAAAAAAGTGAGATATCCTTGATATTTTTAGCTGACACAATCCGATTCACCAGAAGAAAAAAAAGTATGCTTTTTTGGTAATTGTAGTCGCTTTCAGGTTTCGGCTTTTTGCGCCGAAACCTGAGACCCGCAACACCAGAGATAAAACAACTAGAATACTTAGCTTTAGTTCGGTCTAAGTTTAAATTCGCTTCTTTTGTAAGGTGCCCTTGGAAATCTTACCTAGTTATAAAACTTGAATCCACCCAAAACAGAGCTCTGCGCTTTATTGTTTCTGATAACTCACCATTTACAAGCATATCTAGATTGCACGAAACTGCTAACCTTCACACACTTTCATTGAGGCGCCGAGTGTCTCGTTTCTCTTTCTTTCACCGTACTTTTTTTTACCATAACATGCCTCTTCGTGAATCGGTGCTTTTACCCCTATGGCAGATTTTCCCCCGCTTTGGCCACTCCTGTAAGTTGCGGCCTATTTTTTCGTCAATGACTTCATACAGTAATTCAATTTTACCCTTGGCCATCAACGATTGGAACATACTACCAAACGACATTGGTACCATAACTGACACACATAAATTTGCTGCCTCTTTAACCACTTTAATTTCTACTTTACCCGACTAATGTTTTCTTCTACTGTGTTAAAATTGCATGTAACAATGTTCGGCTGAAAAGAAACAACAATAACAGACGCATGTACCACCACTTGTGTATTGCCCGTAAAGGCCTTCAAGTATAAAAAATGACGATAATGATGACGACGATGACGAGGACGATGATGATGATGATATATTTACTTTTTAAGTCAAATATTTTAACGCATAAGCTGCTAAAGCGAACTTGATTAACGTCAGTGGAGTTGATGGCACACTCTAGCAATCTTAATCTTAAGATACATTTGTTTCTCTGGTCACTTTCTTATGCAAGGCTTTTTAAGTTGCGGTTATATAACAAGCAGAATAATCATCCGTTAAGCATTTAAATAACGTATTTTAGGTACGCGAAACCACAAACAAGGTGAATTTTATTCTAGTATGTTGCTATCAAACCCAGCCACCATCGGCTCTAAAACCAGTACAGTTGGCGTAACGCAGTATAACTCATGAATATTTTAATGAAGCAAGATTACTATTCCTCTAGTGGAAATAGTAAAACAGACACAGGAATAAACACACACGGGCACACAGAGAATGTGCTCGTCTGTGTTAAGTCCTCTGTTTTCAATATTTACACTAGATGAATACTTAAGCCAACACGGTCGTCACAAATATCAAATATTACTGACATAATTATTTCTGGCCACTGGGAACAACCCGCTTCTTGCGCGTGCCTTAAAGTAAAATAATTTATTATAAAGAAACGCGTGGTAAGGAGAAGAACACGTGCTGCTATTTGTTTCTTTGGGCAGTAAAATTCAATTGCAGCTCCAATAAAAAGCACAGTGAGGTATTGCTCACCAGAGAATTACATTGGTTAAATCCATTACCGCGCCTAGAACGCGCGTCCTTAGCGACACATTTTAATATCTTTTACTTTATTTCACGCGTTGGAATATTTTTAGAGCGCAGCTCTTAGGCGCCCGTTTTCGGGTTGAGCGGCGTCGCCGTCGGCGTCGGCGTAACCGCGCGCGTTGCATTATGAGAAGATTTCCCCGTCAAATTTAGCGGGGAAATGTTCGCTAAATTTCTCTCTAAATTTAGCGGGAACATTTTCGCTATATTTTCCGCTGAATGGGAGTGGAGGAGGAGAGGAGGAGGGGAGGGTACGGAGGGGAGGAGGAGCATACCCTCCCCTCCGTACCCTCCCCGCCTCCTCCTCAAGAGCTGAGCTCTAATTTCGTATTACAGAAAATTGTAAACGTCTTTAATTTTTTCTATCAATTTCAGCGCGCTTTTGCCACAGCAGCCCAAAGTGCAGAACACTCCTGTGTAACATTGCACATTTGGAACTCATAGTTTCCAAGTTTCTGTCTCGTGCGTTACATTGGCTAGTTCAGTATTTCGTGCCTTATCTTAATCTTCCTTCTCTTTACCTTCGCTTAGCATTTTTTTCTGTTATCCTATTATATTTTAGCTCACGCAAGCATGGCGCCTGATTTTGACACGCGCGCAATTCAACCATCTCTCCTGAAAAATAGGAACTAATATATTTTAGAGTTGAGTGCATCGCTTCCTTTTTTTTTTTCTGCATGCCGGCTATAATTTTAACAGGAAACCAGGGTTGTGTTTATGTGTTTTTGTATTTATATGACGACATAAACAAATGTAAAGAAGTATATCTAGGATCTACGTGCTGCGGTGAAAGGAAGGATACAAACTCGGCAGCTCAACAATGTGGGCTCATTAGTCCACCCGGCTTCCTTGGACTGACAGCGTCGGCCCAATTTGCTTAGAAAAACGCGGCGTTTCGAATTCGTTAGCATTCGTCGAATGTACGGCTGGGTTTGCCGACGAAAATATTGAACGAGGGTACTATCTCGAAGATTCGCGCGTTGCCAGGCAGCAGCAATGAAGGCCACATTGACGCACGAATTGTTGAAGAAAAACGTTCTTAAGGTCATTTGCAGCATAAGAACTGCAGAAAAGGCTCTGCCTTCAACATTTTTTAAAATAGATGGTACCACTGAATTTAATCTCACAACTTTTGTCGCTTAACAACAAAACAATAAAAACAACAACAACAACAACAACAACAACAGTAACAATAACAACAACGACGACACAACAACAACAACAACAACAAAAATTGTGCGCAAAAATTATGTTTTGCGTAAGGTTTAACGCATGCAACAATTATGTTTGGCCTAAATTTTAGCGCATCTCGACGCATTGAGGATTGTGGGAAGCTTGGTTTTGTTGACGGGAGACTTTTCAATATTTAGTATGATGCAGTATGATGCAGCTTAACAAATCAACCCAAACCAAAGTCGACGTTCAATTTGTTGTGTGACCGTTTTCAACACCGAGACGGATCTCGGGACAACTTTTTCTGGCACCCCCGATGAGACAAGGGGTGCGTGCGAGCATCTTTAGAGTAACTAAATGACGGGGCCACATTATCGTGTTCATCTCAATTTTTACGCAAACTCCTGATTGGCGGAGAAGGGGTCCATGGGGCCCAAGCCCTTGCGGGAAAGCAGCCTTTTCGGATAGGTGAGTTTGAGGCGGGATGTGTGGTTTGCTGTGCGCTCGCGAAATGTAGATCTTACACTGAAGTACGACAAGCAGGAAGCGTCTTTAGCTTTTCGACGTTGTGTGTGACGCTTAGTTATATTTATTCGCATTATTTCTATAACGCGAGAGCAGTTTCAAAGTGGTGGTGAACAATCAGACAATACAACGACGACGACGACGACGTAGAGGGCGCACACGCGCTTCTACATCGTCGTCGATGACGTTCTCTCTAGAACGTCATCGTCGGCGCACCATAGCAACTAAGCCTTTTGGGAGACTTAGAACTAGTGCCATGTTTATAAAACACACACACACACACACACACACACAACACGCAAGAACAGCGGAACATGATTTTATCATCATCAGTCTTATCACCGTAAGCTGGGTAGCGTTTAGTTCCTCTATCGTGGTTCTTTACTACTTACTCTGAACTACGTTGGTGAAAAATAACAAAAAGTGAACCACATATTTTAGGGACAAGACCTTCACCTAGTTTGAAAAACCGTCAGGCAAGGAGCAGCTACGTCAACAAACACATAGAAAGAACAAATCTTTCACAAATTTGGGAACTTCACTGAGAGTCCCAACGGACAGGTGGCTTGAAATACAACAAAAATATCCGCTCATTGACACCAGCGTCTAGCGAACAGGTCGAACGACCGACCAACAGGAGCAAAAACTCAGAGTAGACACCTGTCACGGCCGTGCTTGGATGGACCACGCCAGTTTCCAACCACGAGAAAGGGAACACAACTATTCACAATCGGATCACGCGTTGTCCTGTCTACAAGATTCGTTTTCCTGACGGAGACGCGGACAGCCTCGGTCCGTGAAGTAACGACGAATTGACACGTTCAGTTGAATCTACGGAACTTAAGAAAATGCATGACCGAAGACTGCTCCATTACTGCGTCGCAGCTCCTGGCGTGCGCGATTGAGTGAGAAGCGTATTGCTAGTATGTCATCGACGCTTTCGAGGAAGCGCGTCGGGGACGTGACACCTAGAGATGACTCCGACTGTAGTCTAAACTGCCGGAGAGACCAAAAAAAAATTACACCATCTTCCCGAGGGGAACCATGGGGTGATGCGGAGCATCGTGTTGGTTCCGAGGAAAGAGTCGGTTGCGTGCTGACGTCGAGAGATGGCGCCACCGACTGCTCCAGCGATACCCACTACGCGAGCCTTCGTCGCGGCTCGCGGCAGAGAAACTTGGAACGCTCGCCGCTCGCCGTTTATTTTTTTCACACTTGAAGGAGAGGAGACTAGAGGAGGAGAGTTGCGCATGCGCGCGCGGTGTGAGGAGAAGCGAACGCACGCGCAGTGCACGCAGCTGGTAGAGAGAGAGAGCGGAGAGAGTAACGCGCAGCTGTTGGAGAGAGGCAAGGAGGAGAGTTGCGCGTGCGTAGTGTGGGTGCGGACTACGACGCCGCGGGACATAGACCCGAGCAAGAGATGCTCCGCATCTAAAACTCGGCGACCGCGCCACTCGCGCGGGCTCGAGCTCGATTGCAAACCCACGTGGTCTCGGTCCCCGTTTATGCTGGAGAATGTCGGTGCTGGGGACGTCGGAACGCGCCTGGAGTGAGCTACTGGCAGGCTTTGAAATAGGGCCATCGCTCGCTTTGTTTTCTTTCTTTCTGCCTTGTCTCTCGCTTTCTAATTCGCTTAACCTTATGCCTCTCTCTCTCTTTTCTCTTTATTTATATCTCTCGTTGTTGCACTTAACTGAGTCCTCACGCTCTACGACATCTGGAGCGCCTACTTTCCCGCAGAGCATTTAGGAGAATCAATTGCTCGAATCACCGGAGGAAGCTCGGTAAATGTCGAAGCTCATCATAAGTTTAGACACAAAAAATTAGTCTGCGTTGTGATACTGAGCACGATGAAACGTCGGACTCAGTGTCCTAGCGTGGACTGTTTATTTAGGCCTAAACATATGTTCGGCTTTGTCATTTGCTGAGCTCACTGGTTATATTGCAACGATTGGCTCCTTCATGTGTTCTACGTGAAAGTAGAAGCCCCGGATTTCTTAGAGTGCACATTGAGAGTTTTGAGCGGCGCTGATTGATTGACGAGAAAGGTTGACCTCTTGCCCGTTACCACGTGGTTCGCGTCAGTACTTCTCGGAAACTCCTGAAGACTGAAACGCGCGTACCGACAAATTCAAACGCGCAAATCAAATGACAATTTAAAAAAATGCTGAAGGGGTTCTTGTTTAGTCGACGACGGTATTTTCTGCTTGCACATATCAAATGCGGTTCGATAAACCTATATTTCCAGTAGTTATTCGAGGAGATACTACGTTGACAATTAAACAAAAACAGTTATAAATATTCATTTAGGTTTTGATTTTCGTACAATTCACGGGCGTTCTTTTTTCGCAGGTACGTTCAAGCCTTAGAGGTCCAGCGCAGTGATTTTTAAATTTTCATGTCGTAATCTTAATGTTGAAGATTTTTATAAGCATTACTGACATAGAATGAATTCTCTGGGTTTGGCAGTGATGCCACAGTCGATATGGACATCTCGCGTTTGTGTATTTCGTGGCTATCAGAAGAACATGCCGCCATCATACCGTATATATTTATCCAATAATCAGCACCACTAGACGCGGCACCGCGTGTCTCCATGGTACAGACTGTTGATTCTTTGCGGTACCATGCCTCTCCCGAGCCTTTAAGAATTAATATTGATATTACTGAGCGGAAATTTAAATTGCAGTTAGGGGAGTTTTGCTCGAATTCGAGCATTGGTATTGTGATGCGCACAGACAGTATACTCTACTCTGAGACCGTTTGCGTCTCCATATTTCTCGCAAAATATTTTTTTGTTTCGTGTTTTTCTGATTACGAATGTTCGTTTTATAGTTACACGAATATATTCAGACTATTGGCAGAATACAAAATTCTCTACTCTCTCAAATTTGGTTTAGAGTATTAGGATAAAGGCGAAAAGGTATTCTTTATGTGGAACAAATTAGAGATCGGCTGCCGCAACATCCCCCTCCCCCTCCTTTCTGAAAAACCAGACCCCTTGACGCCCACATATGGTGCGTCAACAACTTTCCCTCCTTGTGACTTACAAGAACAACCGGCGAGAAGAAAAGGTTAATTAGTGTTGCTGCTCTTCTGTCTTGTTTTAAAAATCTTCGATATTCCCAGATGCCCCAACTCCGCCGAGATTGACCCTGTCTTCTGAATACTCAACAAGGCATAATGACCACAAGTATCAAAATAATTCATTTCTTCGAAGAACTACAAAAAGAATAGAAACATAACAAAACACCACCTAATCATCTAGGGCGCATTATGAAAATGAGGAAGCAACCATTTCCGGCAGCTTTTTTTTTGTTTGTTAACAACACTTTTCTTTGTTGTTCAATTTCTCGCATCCTTAATGACGCCTTCGTAAAGAGTTCTGCACAAAGGTTTAAACAACAAGAGCGACAAAGAATAAAGAAAGAATAACGCTTGAGCATTCTTTCCAGTAGGCCGGTGACGCTAACAGACGCGCTCAACAACTGCTGTCGGACACCAAGCAGATGATTCTCGCAGCTCAAGACCGGCCAGCGCCGGCTTTGCGCCGACACGAGTTTTGTCATTTTGCCGTTTACTTGGGGACGCTCAACGGGCATTTTATGAGTATGCAAACTCGTCGCGGAGACAGAAAAACGTTTCTTGAGCGAAGCAGAAATAAAACCTCCGAGTCCTGCGAACACTTTCTTTCGTGTTTCGAGCGTTCGTGTCTGCGCTATACGACAACCAACACGAGCACGTTTTGGGGAACACCGGGGAATACGTCTCTGCTTGTCTTTGTGATTACTTCATGCATGTTCACTAGGCGTGGAAACTAAAGCCCCTTGACAAAATTTGCGCCTCGCTTTTCTTGGAAGTACCGACAACTATTGTTGTGCGAATGAGCGAGACCATTGTCACGACAGAGTGCTCCGCCGCCTTTCGCTTCCAAACTCCGTTCAATTCAATGCAGCTCCACCATTTTATTCAAATTGAGGCACGCACGAGGCACGGGCCACCCGCATTAGCGAATTTGACGCTACTTGCGAGACAAACACGAACACATCGAGGGTCTTTAGTTGGAGCAGCATCAGACCCCCCAAGTAATGTACCGTTCGTCTTTTCACATAAATATCCTATACTCCGTTTCGATTTACGTTTGACCGCAGCTTTCGTAACGATCTGATAGAGTCGTCCAAGAGGAGCCCAAAGTGTGTCGTCGTGGCTCTCATTGCCTTTATCCGTTTGCTATGGCTGACTAAGCCAATCACGTACAGGAAATGCGCGTCTATCGTGCGCTTTGATTCGTGCGTGAACGGTTTAACCGGTTAGAGCAAACCTACAAAGAGAACGAGCGTCGGCTGCTGCAGTCAGACTTAAAGAGTGAAAAGAACTATGTCACCATCGTCGCGAAGTTTGACGAGCTTTCTCGAGGTCGCTTAAATCTCTCGTAGCGAACTGCCGGAAAGATTAACCATATCGGTCCCAAACACTAGCAAGAAAAAAAAAAAAACGCTTAAGTGACGAGCCGACAACGTGAATACTAAAGTGCTGCCCTGGCCAGTTGCCTATCCTTCTCGACACTCTTACCTTCAATGCGCCACATCATTTAGGTATGTTTTAGTCCTAACGCGGCTTCGGGCTTTGTCGATGAAAGCCATGAGGCATGGTGCAGCGCCCCGTTGCATTGCAAAGACGACGATGACGACGACGGCGACGACGAAGACTCATTCGTGCGAGAACACTAAGAAGACGCTGTTTCCAAGTGTTCTTGACGATCTTCAAAGACAGCCGTGATTTACGATGGCACCGTACATATCCAGGCAACGCGAGCTGCTTTACTAGTTTTACTTTTATGAACATAGGTTTTTATGAGGTCCTCACTTGACATCCGACTCGATGCACGGAAATAACGAAGGACTCATCGCGTAAGTTATGTTTCTTCTCGAAGAGAACAGCTCGGCTCCAACCGTTACGACTGAGTTTATTATCTTCGCATGTAAACATTTTGATCAATTTCACTATTGCAAATGTCGACAGGGCTGCTAACCAAGGTCCTAGAAAAACTGGGCAGTGAGACATAATGTATGAGACAATGACGAAAGCGATTTAAATAAAGATAAAGGGTTTGGTCGTGCCACCATGTGTTGTCGACAATAAATGGCGTCGAAACGGCAGCTGGGGATTCTGATGAAACAAGGAATGCTTCTTTTGCGTTTCGAAGAACCGCTTCCGAGAAACCTCACTACAGTTTTTTTGTTTGTATGTATGTGCGTGTACACACGCGATTCATATGATTTCTGCGTAGACCCGTGTGCCGTTTCTTTAGGTCAAAGTAGGGTAAATCTCTCTTGAGATTCATTGCTGGCATCGAAGCCTACAAAAGTCATTATCCGGTGGAGCGTAAAAATTTATTACGATATAACAAATTGTTACGAATCTTTGTTCATTTTTTGATTATTTAGGTCAAATAGTTGTTTCTCGAGGTCAAGTAGGTAGCGTTTATTTTGACATGACGAAAGCCTTTGATCAAGTAAATCATGCTTTTCTACTATATAACTTGTCCTTGAATGGCTTCTAAAGGAATCTTCTATGTTGGTTTCAAACCTACTTGACTGATCTTCAAAGTGGAGTGAAGCTGAGGTCACACTGCTCATACATCCTGCAAAGAACAGTCTGCAAAGACGAGTGACCGCAATATCCGTGGTTCGAATGCCGCCTGCCAAGTTTCTCCTTGAACTCGTTGGAATGCGCCATTCGAAGCACGGATCTAGCGGTGACTCTCGTTGGAATTTTTCTGCAGACTGTTTTTTGTATGATGTATAAGCAGCGTGACCCCGGCTTTATGATATCGAACTGCTATTCTTATACCTCATTATCCACATCTGGGGTACCCAAAGGATCTAACCTTGGTGCCCTCCTATTCCTACCATACGTAAACGACCATGAAGTGAGCATAAAAAAATGCACGCTTGTTAATGCTTGCTGATGACATCAAGACTTTTAGAAATATATGACCGTCCTTTGATTGCAGTATCTTACAAGAGGATTGTGATTGTACTTCTGAGTGGTTTTCAGCAAAATTCTTGATGTTTAATCGAGACATAACAAAGCTACTGGCACTGTCACGAAAATGTGCGATTTTCTTTTACTCATATGTTATTCAGTCAGCTATTATCACACGTATCACCATGATTCGCAACATCTGGATCTATTTCAACATCAGACATTCTTTTTCTGGACATGTTAATCTGATCGTTGCCTCTTCTGTACGAATGTTTGGTTTACTTTCTCGCCTGTCATGTGACTTTAGGAATTAGTTTTGCATTGTGCGTCTATTTTCCTGCCCTATACGAACAGAACTTGAGTTCGGTAGTGTAGCATGGCACTCGTTGACGACTTCTGATGTGTCGCGAATAAACTTATTCAAAAACTAGATGCGCCTCATCGCGGAGTAATGCCCCGATATGCATTGCGGGAGTGAGTGGGCAGCAAAATTCATAGCACTCCACTCCTGGCTCACCAGTTCCCAGAATGCTACGCGCGCGGTGACGGATTTATGGAAGTGCTCTACTAAATCTGTACAAAATTGTTCTTTTTCGCACTTTATATGATAGGTATTTGAAGAGAAAATGTCATTATGATTACGACTACCTACTAAAACATATGCATTTACAAAATCTATCTACTCGCCGACTCAGCCGTGATATCTTCTTTCGACCCAGTGTAATTCATGGTCATGCTGAGCTGCTAAGCTATGTGCATTTTTCTGCGCCTACTTGCTTTTGTAGGCACCACTCTCTATTTTTTCCTCCTCTTCAAGACAAAAATATTACCATTAATTCGTATGGAACCCTCATTTATCGATTTAGAGTCTCAATGTTAAAACATTTTGTATGAAATGAACTCTTTCAAGCGTACACTTGATTGTGAACTTCATGTTTAAGACTTTTTTGATAATATAGAAAATGTTCTTTCTTTTTTGCGTGAAATTTTGTGCTCGTAAAAATGTCTTCATTTCTTTTTACTTTTTATGTGGTGTGAACATTTTGTAGTGCAAACTAGCTTGGTGCGATTCATTTATGACTTTCCCGCGTTGAGTTCAACCTACTTCATTTTCTATCATTTGTAAAAGTATAATAAATGTATCTCTAAAATCTTCTATTTTGTGCCACCACATCAAAACCGCGAGGTTGTTTTGGGGCACGAGGAAATCAAAGAATTAGAATTACAGTTAAAATTATAATAACAGAACTTTCATCGATGAACCTCGCATGCCGTAGTTATGTTTCGTCTTCAAACGCCACTATACACCATTTATTTTAAAATATTCTTGGTATCTTGGTAAAAATAAAGAACAACTAGTGTGAAGTAACAAGGGCAACGGTAAACACGCCGCACCTATGCTGCCATTTACTTTTTATCAAGATACATAATATGTACAATCTATTTAATTGGCGATTGTTAGGCCGCCAGATCAGATGTTTTGATGGAGAATGTTCTCTAAAATGTTTCCCAGTGATATTCACGTCTCATTGAATCAAACGTGCACATTATTTATTTTTGATTGTAGCAAGGAGTATCCATGCATCAGTGTATAAACAAATTTTTCAGTGAAAATGATCACGGGAGTCGGCTGAAATACAAGTCACTTGCAAATGGCGGCTATCGACACAGCCCTAAAGTCCTTTTCGGGGTACTGACCCTGCGACTTCGCACTTAACGTGTCATGCGTACTATTGCCGCGCGCGCAGCTTGCCAAGTAGGCAGCGCGCGCGTGGCCTAACGGTTATAGCGCCTGCCTCCCACGCGAAAAGCCAGGGTTCGATTCCTGGCCGCGGGGACGCCTTTTGTTGACATCCAATGTATATTTCTCGTAAATTCGAGAATTGTGTTGGTTGTTCGAGGTTAGAAAGTTCTACACGCCGAACCTTCTGGGCCGATTATTCCAGAAGTCTACGCGTGTACATAAGGGGCTTCGCGTGGCGAACCAAGTCAGTTTTCGCCTCAGCGTTCGATCCTGCTGCTTCGCCACTTTCGACGCCCGCGACGCTCTGTTATTATCTTCTGTTTCCTTTTTACTTTTGGGCACAAGTTCGCCCCATTAAACGTTTAGTTTCTTTTGTTATCCCCGCCTCATCAGTTGTCATTCGTGACATTTTGGTGGAGGTGCGGGGTACCGCATGTCCGTGAAGCGCACCCCTCCAAGTTCCCGCAGTACAAGTCCGAACCCAAGCTCCGGAGGACCCGACGAAGACCAGACCGAGATCCGGTTCAGTCGTCGCACCCAAGGCCTACACCCGGAAATCGGACTTCTGCCGCCCAGGACCACGCAGCCAACGAGGCCGACGATGAACGACCAGCAATCGCAGACCCCGACCGCTGCCGCCGTCATCTGCCTGCCCGTTGCCCAGCGAACCCCGATGACCTTCCATGGCGAGACCCACGAAGACGTGGAGGACTGGCTTCTGCACTACGGACGTGTAGCACGCCATAATGGATGGACCACGGAGCAGCGCCTCCAAAACCTCTACTTCTCCTTGGAGGGTACCGCGAGGCAGTGGTTCGAGAACCACGAGGCGTCGCTTACGTCGTGGGACACCTGTATCGCCGGCCTGAAGAAGACATTCACGAACCAGACACGACGACAGCGAGCGGAAGACCTCCTGCAAGTACGAACTCAAGGGCCCAACGAAACGGTCACCAGCTTCGTTGAAGACGTCCTCCGCCTGAGCAGCCGCGCCGACCCTCAGTCCACCGAGGAGAAGAAGCTGCGCGTCTTGATGAGAGGAGTGAGGAGTGACATCTTCGGTGGCCTGGTTCGCAACCCAGCAACTACTGTCGCTGAATTCGTTGCCGAGGCAACTAACATCGAGCGGGCCCTGTCAATCCGAGCCAGCCACTACAACCGACTCGCCGGCACGCCTGCTGCCTCGACGCTGACATGTTCCCGATTCGACGAGGGCGGCACCAGCGCTGACAATCTTCGTGCAATTGTCCGCGACATCGTCCGGGAAGAGCTCGGGAAGCTGCTGCCTGCTGCCAACCAGCCGGCTTCGCTGGCGATAGCCGAAGTGGTACGCCAAGAAGTTCAGCGGGCAATTCAACCGGAGGCTCCTGCCAGCGTAGCAGCACCCGGGGAGCCCACCCTGACCTACGCCGCAGTGGCTCGACGGCCACCACCTCCTCCTCAAGCCTATTCCGCGCCGCCCCGACGTCAGTCTCCTGCGCCGCAGCAGGACCGTCGCCACGACGTCCAGGTCCAGTACGCCTGCCAGGAGCCCCGCGCACACCGGAAGACTGACGTGTGGCGAACGCCCGACCGACGCCCTTTGTGTTTCCACTGCGGGGAAGCAAACCACACTTACCGCGAATGCCCATACCGACGACTCGGGCTGCGCGGGTTCCACCCGAATGACCCACGCCCTCGTTATGGTGAACGCCCTCGGGAGATCGACGAGTACCTGCGACGACCTCAGTCACCCGAGCCTGCGTCCCGCCGAGAGTTCCGGTCGCCGTCGCCACGACGTCCAGCTTCGCCGATGCACCGACCCCGACGTGAAAGCCTGTCACCCCTCGCTCCTCGCCGGGGAAACTAGGCGCGGCAACCCCTGGAGGTGGAGTTGCCGAAGACGACCGACGCCAAGATCCTCCACGAACATCGAAGGGTCCCCACTCGAACGCTACCAGAGACCGACACGACGCCCCTGCAACGGTGTCTAATAACCTAAACGTCGTCATCGACGGCCACGACGCATCAGCACTCGTTGACACCGGAGCAGACTACTCAGTCTTGAGTGGGAGGCTCTCCCGCCGCCTTCGAAAAGTCACGACGACGTGGGATGGACCCCAAATACGAACCGCCGGAGGGCACCTCATCACGCCGGTTGGGAGATGCACTGCTCGCGTCGAGATCCACGGTGAGACGTGCCCTGTAAAGTTCGTAGTTCTGCAAGACTGTTCGAGGGACGTTATCCTCGGCATGGACTTTCTCTGCGAGTATGGCGCCGTCATCGACCTCGGAGCAAACCGGCTGACGCTACGAAAACCTGCTCCACCAGCGGAGGAACCCAAAGCGACGTCATCCGCGGTACGAGTCCTCGCAAACCACGTGAACCTACCACCGCGGTCAAGTGTTTTCGTACCCGTCGGGGTTGATGGGACATTCTACGGCGACGTTTTGCTCGAAGGAAGCCTCCAGTTGCTTGTAGGAAGAGGGATTGGCATCGCAAGAGGCGTCGCGGAGCTCCAAGACGGACACACTGTCGCACTGGTAACGAACTTCCGACAGGAGGCCCAGCACCTTACGAAAGGCACCGCCGTGGGTCACGCCGAGGAACTCCCGGACTCAGCCGCAATCGCCGGAATATCAGAAGACCTCTCTTCGTGGCCACCCAAGACAACGCCGCCTTCGCAGTTTGACATCGACCCAACCCTGCCTACCCCACAACGACGACAACTCAGTGACCTTCTCGCCGAGTTCACTGAGTGCTTCTCCACGTCGTCAAAGGTGCGCCAAACGACCGTTGCGAAACACCGAATCGTCACTGAAGACAACGCGCTTCCCCTTCGTCGGTCGCCGTACCATGTCTCTGTGAAGGAGAGAGAAATCATCCAGAAGCAGGTCCAAGAAATGCTCGATGACGACATTGTCCAGCCCTCAAGCAGCCCGTAGGCTTCACCGGTAGTCCTTGTGAAAAAGAAAGACGGGACTCTTCGGTTCTGCGTGGACTATCGCCGACTGAACGCTGTAACAAAAAGGACGTCTACCCGCTGCCACGCATCGACGACACCCTGGACCGGCTGCGCCACGCCCGATACTTTTCGTTGATGGACCTGAAGAGTGGGTACTGGCAGATTGAGGTCGACGAACGAGATCGCGAAAAGACTGCCTTCGTCACGCCGGACGGGCTGTACGAATTTAAAGTGATGCCGTTCGGGCTATGCACAGCACCGGCGACGTTCCAGCGCGTAATGGACACCGTTCTTTCCGGCTTGAAATGGCAAAGTTGTCTCGTCTATCTCGACGACGTCGTGGTATTCGCCAGCGACTTTGACGAGCACCTCAGACGTTTGCGAGCCGTGCTACAGGCTATCCAGAACGCCGGACAGACACTGAAGCCGTCAAAATGTCGGTTCGCTTATGGTGAGCTCAAATTCCTGGGCCATGTGTGAGTGCTCAAGGTGTAAGTCCTGACCCTGCAAAGACATCCGCTGTCGCCGAATTTCCGAAGCCATCAGACAAGAAAGCCGTACGAAGATTTCTTGGGCTATGCGCATACTACAGACGTTTCGTTCGCGATTTTGCCAAAATTTCTTCACCACTCACGCATCTGGCGAAGGACGACGTGAACTTCCAGTGGGGGGAGGAGCAAGAACAAGCGTTCAACGAACTGAAGGAAAGACTCCAGTCGCCTCCTATCCTCGGACACTTCGATCCGTCAGCGGAAACGGAAGTTCACACAGACGCCAGGAACGCCGGGCTAGGCGCGGTGCTCGTCCAAAGACAAGACGGAGCAGAGAGAGTGATCGCTTACGCAAGCCGGGCACTGTCTAAGCCAGAGCAAAATTACTGGACAGCCGACAAGGAATGTCTCGCTGTCGTCTGGGCGTTAACCAAGTTCCGCCCGTACCTGTACGGGATCCCGTTCCGCGTTGTCACGGACCACCACGCTCTCTGTTGGCTCGCCAACCTCAAGGACCCGTCAGGACGCCTCGCTCGCTGGAGCCTTCGACTGCAAGAATTCGACGTGACCGTTGTGCACAAGTCTGGCCGCAAGCATAATGACGCCGATTGTTTGTCTAGGGCCCCAGTCGAATCTCCTCCTGACAGCACCGACGACGATGATGACGCCCGTTTTCTCGGAGCAATAACAGATACCGACATGGGAGCACTTCAACGAGACGACCCCGAACTTCGCGCCATGATCGACCACCTCGAAGGTCAAGGAAGCTCTGTTCCGCGACTCTTGGCCCGAGACTTGCCAAGCTTCGTTCTGCGACGAGGCGTGCTCTTCAAGAAGAACTTCGGAACGAGCGACCCTGCCTGGCTGCTGGTTGTTCCGGCCAGCCTGCGAGAAGAAATCTTTGAAGCATGCCATGACGACCCGACGGCTGGACACCTTGGCTACAGCAGGACGCTCGCCCGGATTCGTGACAAGTACTACTGGCCGAGACTCCCGAAAACAGTCCACCTGTACACACGGTCGTGCCATGAGTGCCAACGACGTAAGAAGCCTCCGACGAAGCCAGCAGGACTCCTGCAGCCGATACCTGCACCGACTACGCCCTTCCAGCAGGTCGGAATGGATTTACTTGGGCCGTTCCCAACATCGGCGCAAGGAAATCGGTGGATTATCGTCGCGACCGATTATCTTACACGATACGCCGAGACGAAAGCCCTGCCATCGGGAACAGCGGTAGAAGTCGCTAAGTTTTTTGTCGAGTCTATTCTCCTTCGACACGGCGCACCTGAAGTGCTGATCACCGATCGCGGGTCGTCCTTCATGGCACAGCTGACTCAAGAAGTTCTTCGGCTCAGTGATACGAGCCATCGACGAACAACCGCTTATCACCCGCAGACCAACGGGCTAACGGAGCGGCTCAACAAGACGATCGCCGACATGGTCTCCATGTACGTTGACGTAGAGCACAAAACATGGGACGAGGTGTTGCCGTACGTCACGTTTGCGTACAACACAGCGGTGCAAGAAACCACGGGAATGACACCGTTCCAACTGGTACACGGCCGGACGGTTACCACAATGCTCGACGCCATGCTGCCTCACGTGCCGGCCGACGATGGCAACGACGATTCTCAACTGATCTCGCAACGCGCGGAAGAAGCTCGTCAACTGGCAAGAATCAAGATTCAAGAGCAACAACGAGTCGACGCACGCCGGTATAACCTTCGTCGCAGGGACGTCCACTTCCAGCCCGAAGACCGGGTATGGGTGTGGACACCGATACGGCGCCGTGGTCTTAGTGAGAAACTCCTAAAGCGCTACTTCGGACCCTACAAAGTACTTCGTCGACTCGGGAACCTGAACTACAAGGTGATGCCCGCCGGAACACGGACTTCATCACGCCGCCCTCCACGACCAGAAGTCGTCCACGTCGTGCGCATAAAGCCGTACTACGCTCGATAGGACTGTGGACCTTATGTGTTCCAAACGACTCTTTAGCTTATCGTTACTTTTGTTTGCTTTGTTTTGGTTTATGCTGCATCGGGGCGATGCACTTTTTAAAGGGGGAGTAATGCCGCGCGCGCAGCTTGCCAAGTAGGCAGCGCGCGCGTGGCCTAACGGTTATAGCGCCTGCCTCCCACGCGAAAAGCCAGGGTTCGATTCCTGGCCGCGGGGACGCCTTTTGTTGACATCCAATGTAATGTTCTCGTACATTCGAGAATTGTGTTGCTTGTTCGAGGTTAGAAAGTTCTACACGCCGAACCTTTTGGGCCGATTATTCCAGAAGTCTACGCGTGTACATAAGGGGCTTCGCGTGGCGAACC
This sequence comes from Ixodes ricinus, assembly GCA_037355805.1. NCBI lineage: Eukaryota > Metazoa > Arthropoda > Arachnida > Ixodida > Ixodidae > Ixodes > Ixodes ricinus. Next base: position 84,896 of record JAZHYW010049654.1, on the reverse strand, counting down.
AAGTCAGTTTTCGCCTCAGCGTTCGATCCTGCTGCTTCGCCGCTTTCGACGCCCGCGACGCTCTGTTATTATCTTCTGTTTCCTTTTTACTTTTGGGCACAAGTTCGCCCCATTAAACGTTTAGTTTCTTTTGTTATCACCGCCTCATCAGTTGTCATTCGTGGCACTATCGTCTTCCGACTTTTAAACATCTGTGCATCAAAATGTTGTGCATTGAAGTCCAGCTTGCGACCGAGGTGTAAATAGAAAATAAGCGTCCACAAGACGGCCGTCGCGACGGGCCCATTCCATCCCTAACCGCCGGTGCCATGACATGCTTCGGACATCGTAAAGTCGCACGAAGTTCAATGGCAAGAAGGGATTACCTACGCTGAACAGTATGGGGTAAAGGCGGTGGCCTAAGAGGAGTGGCCACATGATATGTTTTTGCGAAAACTATTGCAATTTTTCAGCGGCACGGGATACAAGGTGGAAACAAATATTTTTTAAACTCGCTCTATAAAAACAGAAAAGATACTGTCAAGTGTTTTTTGCTACCATCTCCCTCGAAGTAGTCCTTTTTCGAAGTAATGCAACGGTTTCAGCGTGTCTACCGTTGTTGGAGGTTGGAAATTTAATTAATATTTCATGAAGGCCCGGGGGGGGGGGGGGGAGGGTTCACGCGTTGAACAAATTGCGAATTCGCGTGGTTCTTTCTGCGCGCTCTCGAGTGCTCTTTGCAGAGCGCGCAAGATCGGGCAATAGAAAGGGAGCACGGTGGCCTGATCGGCTGGTTCTTTCCAAGGGCGCTCCTCCCTTTAAGAGAGCTTTCTCATACTCCGTCCCTTGCCGTCGGAGTGCGGAGTGGCGCAGGCGTCACGTGGTACTTGGACGGTGATCACGCGGTTTTCTTGACGATGGCTGGCACTGCGGTGATGTGGGAGGTCCGGCATGAGCAATGAATATCTGGTTCTGCAAAGTGCTTGTGTGCTTGACAGTGCGAGGATTACAACGGACGGGACGACATTCGCTTGCGACCGCCACAGGGAAACTCGACGTGGGAAGTATTCCCAGTGGTCTTACCGAATCTTTCATCTGACAGTGGTGAACCCGCTAAGCCTAATCGATGAAGAAACAGCTCGCAGAGCTCGCCGCTGTTTCACCGGGTTCTGTGAACGCTTGAATGAGTTTTTAGGTTTGGTAAAAGTGCGTTCAAATGGTTGTGTTGTAAAAGAAGGCAAAGCCAACTATAGTGCAATGGGATTTGTGCCATATGGCGATAAGTGCTATGTCCTGTGGGTGATGCTTGCAGGATATTCCGCGATGAGCAAAATGCGGTTTATGAACCATTTGATTTTTGGCTGTTCCGGGGTAGGCATGACCACTGTCGCATTGCGTTTACTGTCGAAAACGCGATGGTTTGACAACTTTTTTCAAACATTGGCGTTCGTTCCGTTCTGCAAAGATTGATGCGCATGCTGCTAATTTTCTTTTTTAACATGCCTAGGCGTAGGGCAGCTTATAGTCCGTTACATTCGTTATTTCAGCACCTGGCGAGTGTAAATTTTACTCAATCGTCCATCCTATACTCTAAAATAGTTTTTGTACATCACCAATGTCGAGAAGTTTTACTTCCGTGACCGGTGCGAGAGCGCCGGAGTGCTCTGAGCCCAGCAGTCGGGATCGGCTGGAGAGGATCCCGAGTAGCTCTGACGGCGAAAGAGGGCACGTTGTCAGATCAAGGTCAGTGAAGAGGGGCAACCACCCGAATTCGCCATTACCAAGGACATCTTGCACTCACTGCGATGGATTTAAAATAAATTCCTGTATTCAGGGGACACTTTCCCGGACAATAAAAATATGTTGCACAGGACTTCATCCACACAAAGCCTCAATCAGGTTGCATTCACATCAGCCGGAATTTGAACCTTCCAAAAGGCAATATGCACGCTCTATAAATTACTTTGCGTCTACTTAACCGCCAAACACTGAAAAAGCCAATCTCTTTGACCTACTAAATCAGCTCAGCGAATGATGAGGCGGAACATTTGTTTAGACCTCAAAATCAGGTCTACGCTGTGGCATTACGCTATGCAAAGCGTCATGCTTGCATTGCCTAATGCCGCAGCGCACACTTAATTTTGAGGTCTAAACAGATATTTCGTCTCATCATTCGCTGAGCAGACTTTGTAGATCGCAGAGAGGGGTTCTCTACGTAAGTGGACGCTCAGGCATTTTTCAGAGAGTAGGCCACTCACATTGAATTAAAACAACGGTAAAAGAAGAATCTTAAAAATGAAACATTTTGTTCTTCCTTTTAGAGAATCAGCGATTTGGAGACGTATAGTTTGACCCTGGTTGCATAAATAGTAAGTCTGTTAAAATGTGCCCAATCATCTCAGACCACCTTTGCTAAAGCTGGTGTTTGCTTGAAGTAGTGAGTCATCAAGAGCATAGTGAAAACAGACTTAGAAAAGCAAAATAATAATATCGAACGAAAAAAAAAGTCATACGACATAAATAGCGTGTGAATGTAAATGCGTATGAGGTCTGCATGCACCCTCTGTAATATAGCGACTTCATAAAAATATTTGAAAAAAAAAAACAGAAATCTGCGGGAACATAAAACCAAGCACTGAATTTTTCAATAAAACATTGTTATAAACACAAATCCTGGAAAATCAAATGCCTCGTTATTATGCGTAGTATCGTGTCCAAAGATTTCTGCTCTTGCCGAGGGCCAGTTTTTTTGTAAATAGTAAATAACAAACACGTTTGTTCCCAACAAGGCAGGACATCGTTAAATTTACAAGCCCAGGTTTCTATAAAAAAGAATTCGCCTGAGGGTAAAATCCATCAAGAGCGATGTATAGCTACTTCGGAGCACTTACTGCCCTTAAACAAAATCTCCTTACCTTTGAGTCTGTTGAGGTACTAAAACTTTAAAAAAAAGCAAATACTTTTGCTCAATGTTCGCTAAAAAAAACGTTGACTTTCTCGGCGTTTTTGTTTTTCTTTTTAAAGCGCGCTAATAGTAAGTTTTTTCATAAAAGAGATACCACTCGGCAATTTTTTTTTCTTGACGTAATAAGTAATATTTTTTTCAGAATTTGTATTTTCGACTTTTAGTGAGTGTGACAGGTTGGGTAGCTTTTAAAGCTCGTTAGATATAAATAATCAGTTGTTCAACGGCCTTATTTGAACGAATTGGGGAAACTTTGAGGGTAGAATGGCAAATCTGGCGGTCCCGCGTGGAACGACGGTGTACAGCCGTTTTCAAGGCAGCATGAAACGAGCGTTCTTGATGTTTTATCGGAAACCACAATCTCCTGAACTTACAAACCGCACGTTAGATATTTTGAAATGCACTCAAGATTGGCCAAAATAGTAAAATCAGATACTAAAACAAACACGTAAACAAAAACAAAAATACACGTGGCCCGTGTCTCACCAGCGACGTTTGTTATTGACACACGTCTGTGTTTCACAGTGTGCACTTAAAAAAAATTGTAAGTCCTACGTCGTTTTTCAATGGACAGAGCGTATTTTCTCGAGTAATAAATGCCCCGTTCATGAAGAAAACAGGTGAATTCGTTTTACCGCTGTGCACGTGAATAGCCAATCAGCACGATTTACAGAAAAATGCCACTGATATACGGGAAAGAGGCAACTTATTTACGCCAAAATATTATCAGTGCAAGTCGAAGTTTCGTGGAGAATCGTGTCCTTGATCTCGTTACTTGTTGCATTTCTAAATCAGACCGCGATAATGGACTGGATCTGTGTTCTGAGCACATACAGGCACGTGTGAGCAAGGGCGTTGTTTATAAATAATTATTTATGAGTACCGTCCATGCGTACACAATTGGCATAATTAAATAAAAAACAATTCAACAAAATGCTCGCGCATGCGAATGGCGTTATATTATGTTACATGGGCACTAGACCACGGAAAAACGCGATGCTAATAAAGCTACGCGTTGGCTTCGACCATGTTCACACAAACTAAAAAACAAAACAACGGAATAAAACAAACACATACGCACGAACGCGCGTCCATACGAACAAAAACATATGCACACGCACACACCAAAAAATACAAGAGCATGCATGCACGCGCGCACGAGCCAAAGGCTCTAGAGTAGGGCTTAAGCAGAGTGACATCAACGAAGAATGCCGCTCAGCTTTCCTGGCACAGAGGCCAACGCGCTGGAGAAGATAGCCTTCCCGCCCGAGGAAGCACGGATCGACGACCACCTTTTCGCCTAATGGAGCCGCTCATCCGTCTCAGACGGTTCATTTCCCCCGTGGACGCACCCCGCTTTCACTCCAACAACTTCGCATGACTGGAGCGGCCGATTCGAGCTACTGGCCACGAGTGCCTCCCCACCTCCTCGGATCAAACGACACCGCCGCGACCCTACTCCTACCGACTGAACTTCGGCGATGCCTACAAGAATCACGACGCGTCGATACTTCGCCTGTGTCCGATGCCATCCTCAATGCAGCGAATGATTAGCGTTCTTTTTTTATTATTTATCCAAGGTCGGTAGCGTTCCTGCCGCTCGCAGTAAGTGTACTGTCTTTCTTAAGAAGTTCCGAAGAGGCTTCCAGACGGCTCTATTGAGATTTATTTTATTTGGACACTTATTTTTGCGTTCGAGATTGAATATAGCTTAGTGACCAGAAATATAAGATTAATAAGATCAAAAATGATATTTTATATGTCTGCTTTCGGTTGACAGAGCCTCATTGTCAGAAGTGTCTCTCCTTCGATGTGGGTTTCCTCAAAACGGCATTCACGCTGCGCATGCATCATACAAAAGTTGCTGCTGACGTCATGACAAAAGTATCTCCGGACAGATCTTCAACGCATTTGAAGCATATTTGGTTTTCTACAAATGAATGCTTGGTATATGACTGAAGAGATTATTTTGTATGACGAATGTCACAGGTCTGTCTTCAGAAGAAGAAAAAACGCCTCAGACAGGGTCTGCAGGTTGTCTTTCGTAGGATCTATTAAGCGGTGCAGCTGCAGCTCTAGCACGTGCCAAAAACCACGCTCCTGCTCTGAGACTGCAGAGCGCGAGACAGCTCGAACCGTCCAGTGCACTGCCGCCGGACTCTTGCAACCTAAATATATGGCGACATTAGGAACGCGGCAAACAGTCGTTGGATTCTGTTTAATAGCGCTTGAATGCTAGATCGCAGACTCAAGCAACGTAGGGAGTGGTGTCCCCAAGTGTGTCAAACGACGCCAGTCCCTCGACTAATTTATGTTCAACCCCAGCCCTCTTGTCGCGATCCTGTCAACAAAGTCGCAAACCGCGGCCGCTACGCGGGTTGGCGAACTCCCGAGAATATATTTTTGTTTTATTTATTTCAGCGAGTAGTAGCGCATGCCGAGTTTAATCGAGTTACAGGTATTTGCTGCAACATTCTGCCCGCTTCTCCTCACCGAAATTCACCTGCAGGAATCTCCAAGACGCTTTCGTGTGGGCGGTTTGCCAGGCTGCTCTAAACTTGAACCTTAAACAAATCAGATGAGCAATCCCGCCCAACTTAGTATGTATCTTTAAATAAATCACGCTGGGAATAGTTCAGGCAGTCGCACGCGGTTTGTCATGTTTGCTAAACCAGATGTGAAGTTCCGTTAAATCTTCGTATTTGTCTGAATCTGACCGTTTTAGTCAAGTGGGATAATTAGCTAATAATACTGTCTTTGGGCACGTACCTGATTTTATATGTTCGCGGTGATTGTCGAGGATGTTAATGCATGGTAAAAAAGCGGAGACAAACACGTCTGATACATTGTGCTCCTATGTTGTCACTGCTTCCTCTTCTACTCTGTATGCGCGATTGTCTATTCTCAGCAAAACTAGACGTAACGATATTTGAACTAGAGTAAAAACAAATGCTTAACATTTGCAACATCGGCAGTCAGGAAGAGGACGAGGTCATACACACGTATGTTTCACCAAAAAGAGAGCTTGTGAGTTTCTTGTTCCCTTGTCACTTTGACATCACTTTTGTTACTACAAACATTAAAATTCGCAGCATTTCTAAGCTGTCGAAATCGTTTGTTCAGCATTCCTTCTAATACTGTTTCTTATTTTTTAAATAATAATATTGCTGCATTTCATGAACATTTCACCCAAAAGTAGATAATTACTTTTTATAACTATTTTGGGTGTGATTTTTAAAGCAGTGATTTTATTAATAATGTTTTAAGAAGAAAATAGAAGGCGAGAAATAAAACACGCGACGCCTTGGAGATCTGGTTTCTCGGGCTCATGTATATAAAAAGGTTGTGGAAGGAATATATCAATAGTGAGAGGTGTGCTAGTCGATACATCGTTCCTTTTTGACAAAAGCTCCACAAGACAAGGACAGAACGTAAGAGACAAAACACAGCCACTTGTGTTGTGTCTCCTACTTTCTGTCCTTGTCTTGTGGCGCTTTTGCCAAAGTGATTGCCGCAAACCGAAATCGCCCTCGGCAAAAGAGTATCTTGATATCTGGCTTTTTTGTAATCGGAGATAATTGACCAGTTACACAGAACGCGTGCAACATGCAACACTACAATGATAACAGCCGCAGCACGATGACAACCTCATCTGAAGCCAAAAAATGTAAATAAAGCTCTCCAGACTGTTGTATTTTGATACAAACTACATTTAATGATCCATACAACCATAGCGCCGATGCCCAGTCTTTGATTGCGTAGTGCCGGATGAAGTCTCACTCGCTGTTTGCTCCGTTTCCTGTCGTAGTCTTTCCTTTTCGGGGTCCCCCTCTACCCGGGACTTCATCACGTCGATAGCGATACCTCCATTTGGTGGTTCCCCGTACACGGAGGGGAGTCGACGCCCGCCTCTGATAAATTCTGAACAGGTAAAGGAAAAGGGCCGAAGGGTATACGCAACCATACAAATGAACAGCGGCAACTGCCGCGCGAACAGAAACTAACGCCCGTGTAAAGCTTGCTCTACCACTGAAGGTTCCTTATTGAGGGGAAGCGACATACCTGTAAAACGTGTTCTGCCCTGCAACCACTGCTATTGAGAAGAAACGGCAGTGGCGAAAGACTCTTTAAAGGTGCCTTGAGAAGGTTTCTGATATCGCCTACATATGTCGATAACCCACACTGAGTGTTCTAAGCCTCCCAGAAATTCATAAATCCTTACAAGGCGCGGCCGATTTTCCTATTAAAAAAGCGATCAAAAATCGAACACACCGAGGTCATCTCTGGCGATGGGAGGAGCAAAGTTCTGGTAGCCAGGACGATATGTAAACAATGAAAACGCGACATTTCGTTGAGATTGCAAACGCTGTTATTAGAAAATATGTACGCCTTTGTAGATGACAAAAAAATACTAGTGAAATTTGTTTTATTTTTCGCGGAGAGGGATTATAATAGTAATAAACGTCTCAAAAACAACGCACTATGTTTTTTTGTTTTTTTTTGTCTTCCGCGGGAGTGATGTATCCGGTCGTCAGCTGGGTTGAATTGTAACCCGGGCTGTATCGTTACGTTTAGTTTAGCCACACGGATTCGAGATATCACTCCCCGGTTCCACCGGTCGGAGGCGCTAGGATCCTTCGCTCGCTAATGGCTGACAGTGGACCTGGTTTCGGAACATGCTCCTCCCATCGCCGGAGATGACCTCGGTGTGTTTCGATCGTTGATTGCTTTTTCAATATGAAAATCGGCCTCGTATCGTCATGATGTAGGGATGTCTAGGATGCTTAGAACCAGAAGAGTGAGTTATCGCCAAATTTAGGCAATTTTAAAAAACTCCTCGGGCGGATTTAACTTTTCTCTGCGGCTTTTTCAAGGTTAGCATAACTTTTGCAGAGCTGTCAGATATACAATATACTCGCATTTAATCTGCACTCTAAGAAATCCCAAACGTCCACATCCCCGAAAAGCACTTATCAAATCTAATCACTGAAAACTAGATGGAGTTCGGCAAATCACAAGACTAATAATTTGTTTAGACCTAAAAAAAATGAAGACAAGCACCCTGCGCTGTGGAACATAGTTTAGTGCTTTGCGGTGCTTTGCGGGAAAGTAGTCCTTTGCGGTGCTTTGCGGAAAGTAGTGCGCCGGACAAAAATGTTATTAAATATAGCGAGTTATTTTCATTTCCGAAAAGAGTCAAAAGGGTGTATTGACGTTGCTTCCTGCTCCGTTTGATTGCACTTTTTCAGGGATAACATTGTATTCAATGATAGAACTTTGGTTAATATCAATGAGATTTTACGAAGTTCACACAATTGAAGGAAAATTAAAGTGGTTCTGTTATAGATTAAAAAAAGAAGAAACGGTTTAACCGTCTTTATATGGCCTCCAGGATTACGAATATAAAATTATATTTAGATTGACTCCCCAAGTATCCACAGCAGCGCTTTCAAAATAACGCCGAAGCCCTTCCTCCCCGTCGCGTTCGGTACGAGCAGAGAATCGAAGTATTTTAAAGAGTTCTCAACATTTCCGCACTTTCTGCAAGCCCTATCCGAGCAGTCAAAAGCGTGGCACGTGTTCCCTCACAAGCGGCACGCTCAAGAAAGCCGAAACATCTGTACATGGTGTTACACTTAGCGGTTGGTTTTTTGTTATTTCTCCCCTCTATTGATACGTATCGGGTCATATGCCTTTGACATTCAAACTCACAGGAAAACGATACGGTAGAATTTACCTTCACGCAGTTTTTATGTTTTCAAGAAATTTTGCAGCTTCATTTTAAGCGTGCAACAGGACGGTTTTCCTACACAGGGGGGGGGGGGAGTTCTTGGTTAACGCCAAACTAAACTTTCAACAGAGCGTCCTCTTTCCGGGAGGTACCTGCGTCTGACCACGTCAACCATACATTTATCTCCCAGAGGCACCTACCGGTGACAGCTCATTAACATACTGAAAGCGGAGCGTCCAGTTAATTAGAAATGCGCGGCCGCAGCATTTTTAAACTATTCACGAGTTGGTCTTTCAAACAAACTTGCACAGTTTTTTTTTCGTCTCCAAGAGGGAAGAATGATTAGGTGCATGAGTGTGTAGGGGATCATTCTAAGCGCTGCCAGGTTTTTTTTCTCCCCACTTGTTTGGCAAGATCCTCGGAAAAAACTAAAGCAAAATATTCTCGACGTGTATATAAATATTCACTCAAAGGTAGAGACGCAGATCTTGGAAACACCATCATTGCTTTCCTAACGCCGCGGCTAATGTATCGTGCAGAAGGCAGTCTTCACAAACTGTCTGAGGCATGTTTATTCCAGCCACATCGGTCATGCATAAAACTGTTTGCCGACATGTTTGAAGAATGCACGTGTACGAAACAAACATGTTTCAAACATGCGTAAGGAGTGCTGGCAGTTAATTTTGTCATGATGTCTGCGGCGAACGCAGTGTGTTTTTGTACGATTTATGAGCAAAGTGATTGCGGTTGTACAGAACTTCAAAAAATGACCATACAGTGAACGTAGGAATACCGTAGTCGAATTTCACTCAACATGCGATACATTCGAAGCCAATGCTTGTCTGTTGTTCCGTCATTCTTATCTTCAAAGAAGCGCCTCTTTACGGGAGTGTTCCTGTACTGGAAGGTTCAAACAGGTATGGATGCATACTAAAGTGTACTAGCAGGACAAAAGTTTGTGACTCTGCGATCAAATCCAGATTACGACGAGGCTTTGATCCTTAGCCCGTGGATAAAGGCAAGCATCAATACCGGCATTTCGTGCACGGAAAATCCGTTACGTTCCAATTGTGACGGCGTGTTTTGGAGCGCCCACGCCAGGGGCCCAGCGTCGGTTTTTGCTTCACGTCCGCAAACGAACGTTCGCAACAACCATCTGTGCACACGACACCAGTAATTCAATCGTTCTTTGCAGCGCGGCAAACAAGACTCAGCATAAATCTGTGATTGGTGGCATGGCCTCTTCTTTCCCGCCTTTCTGCCTCGGAACGCTTAATCACCGTCACGAGTTGTTGATTATGAAAGAGCACAGTGCGGAGCCCTTTGAGACGCAGAGTACGCGGCTTGAAATAGGACTCATAGATACGCCCACGGATGGTTTCGACTGCCGTGGATGCAAATGGATTTGTGTCTTTGGGCTGACAGTGTCCGTCCTTACCGCTCGCCTCGGCTATCACAGAAGTCCAGAGGCCTGGAGAAAGGACGGTTGCGATCCGCGGGGACCGCGTTCCTCAATTATAATGATGGAAGTGCTCTTCTGACGACGTAGCTGTGCGGTCCTCCATCATGGGGGACAACGGGAAGAGAGGGACGCGAGGTAGAAAACTGAGGATTCATGTTTCTAATGGTTAAACATAATGACATAAAACCGAACAGAGCAGCGCTCTGTCCTGTCCAGTTTGTCTCTTCCTTCTCTACCTTTATGCGCTGTTTTATCTCATTATGTTTAAAAATTACCAACTAGCCCAGCTCTCAATCTTATTTTACTGATTCTTCGCCAGGCCAATTAATGGGGTGATGTTGGACGGCAATCAATACAAGAAACAAGAACAACAAGAACAACTGCGGAGCAAGAAAAAAACTTTTATGTGCAAGCGACGCACAAAAAGCTAAAAATATTACACCATCTTCCCGAGGGGAACCATGGGGTGATGCGGAGCATCGCGGATCGTAATTAATTTATTCCCTTCTTGACTGATTTCTTTTGGCCGGCCGGATTTGGGCTGCGGCGGACGCGAGCGGCCGAGAAACGCTAGCAGACGACAGCCGCAGAGTTGCGGGGAAAGCCCACCCCACTGGAAAGCCCTGGCGTGGCGCTGCGACCCGCGCGCCCAAAACTATCCTCCTTTCACTCCTCCGGGGAACGCGCGCAGCGCGCTACCGCTGCTTATATTCACATTTGAAGGAGAGGAGACTAGAGGAGGAGAGTTGCGCATGCGCGCGCGGTGTGAGTAGAAGCGAACGCACGCGAAGTGCACGTAGCTGGTAGAGAGAGAGAGCAGAGAGAGTAACGCGCAGCTGTTGGAGAGAGGGAAGAAGGAGAGTTGCGCATGCGTAGTGTGAGTGCGGACGACGCCGACGCCGACGCCGCGGGACATATACCCGAGCAAGAGATGCTCCGCATCTAATAAAAATTTGCACAAGCTTCACCATGCCAACAAGGACCAGAGCACAAAATGTGTTTAGCATAAACAACACACTATTTTTTATTGAATTTTATTAATTTTAAGTTTATTTTTGTTCTGTCTTAACACATCTAAAAATGTTTTGTTTATTAATTTTTTGTTTTGTTTTGAAACATTTTCCTTTTTTATGTTCCACTCGTTCTCGACATTCGTTCATGACGCTTGTCCATGACGATTTTCTCGTAGGAAATGACTCATCAATCACATTTTGCGTTAAAAGCACACGGGACGTCTTGCAAGTCGTGGCATACTGCATGACACACGTATTAAAAAAATTACACCATCTTCCCGAGGGGAACTATGGCGTGATGCGGAGCATCGCGGATCGTTATTAACGGTGTTATTAACGGTGTTAGTAACGTTGTTAGTAACGTTGTTAACTTGCGTGTTATTACGTTGTTAACTTGCGAATGGACGCCGCTTCTCGTTGCCGTAGTTCAGGGTCTGCCGTTCGCTTCAAGCGTTTGCGCTCAGCGTCGCGTGCCCTTTGCTGCGCAACTTTGTCTTCAGTGGACGTAGCGTTGCTGTTAGTTTGTGGGGTGGTGCTGACGCTTCCTTGCGCCAACCGACTAACTGACGGGACTGTTGCTTCCATCACACTTCATTGGAAGAACGGAGTGAAGTGGAGTCAACAGCGCTGAACTCGTGGTACAGCTTCTCGCTTGCCTTTGTTTTTAATTGCTAATCTTTTCCTTCCTTTTGCATTTCATTTTTCTTTTCTCCTTCTTCCGTCGCGTCGGTTCTTCCCGCACCAGCCCCCAATAGCTCTCTTCTTTTAGATTTAGCATAACTTTTCTTCTGCTTATATTTATATAATTTCCAAATTATCCTCCTTAGAATTGGCAAGCATAGCTTCTCTTTGCTTAATTAATTTATTCCCTTCTTGACTGATTTCTTTTGGCCGGCCGCCGGATTTGGGCTGCGGCGGACGCGAGCGGCCGAGAAACGCTAGCAGACGACAGCCGCAGAGTTGCGGGGAAAGCCCACCCCACTGGAAAGCAATGGCGTGGCGCTGCGACCCGCGCGCCCAAAACTATCCTCCTTTCACTCCTCCGGGGGAACGCGCGCTACCGCTGCTTATATTCACACTTGAAGGAGAGGAGACTAGAGGAGGAGAGTTGGGCATGCGCGCCCAGTGTGAGTCGAAGCGAACCACGCGAAGTGCACGCAGCTGGTAGAGAGAGCGAGCGGAGAGAGTAACGCGCAGCTGTTGGAGAGAGGGAAGGAAAAGAGTTGCGCGTGCGTAGTGCGGGTGCGGACTACGACGCCGCGGGACATAGACTCGAGCAAGAGGTGCTCCGCATCTAAAAAAATAGTAATATGGCGGAATGTAGTGCTAGTGTGAAAAAAAAACACCACTATATTCATTCAACATATGCTTTGTCACGCGTGTTAGTTCTTGCTACATCTAAACAAGAAACGGTAGTCAGTATCCACGGACTTAAGCTATGCGTGTTTGGCCGTTTCCTGACGAATGATTTGATGGGAGTTTATGTACAACTCGCAGCCCGTTTATGTTTTTGAGAGCACGCATTCCACGAATGATTGATATCTGTACTACAAGTCCCTTGTGGAAATGACGAGTTGTGTATGAATGACTAAATGTTTATTATATGTTAAATGCGTTGTGGCAAAAAGCATAATATTTTATGCCCTGGTTGCTACATTAAAAGGCACCTGAAATTTTTTAAAAGCAGTTTGGTTGGGACACGCGTGTCAAGCAATAAATTTCACTCGAAACAAATAATTACGAACAATACTGATCGCGAGAGATTTCTTTGAAATTCTCCGGGCAAAGTTTATGACGTCATGGAAGGGTCTTTCGCTCAACGAGATGGTCATTTGAGCAACTTGAAGGCGAAGCCGATCCACATCCCCTTTATGCGCCCGAAATGCAGAGAGAAAACACAAGTGGAAAGGAGGTGACTACCGACTAAATTGCGCCTCGTGCCATCAATATTGCTCTAAGAAATTTTTTTTCGCGTAAAATTAATTTTTTTTAAACGGGTGCCCCAACTAGATATATTTTTTTAAATTACAATTTTCTCATGGGTTTTTTAAGCAATTTTTAAGAATACATAATTTCCAAGTCCTTTTTTAACTAAAATTTTTATGTCCACATCGTAATTATTGTCAAAACGGGTAATCTACATGTAACAAAAAAGAAGAGTGACATTTTTTATAAGCAAGGTAAAATTATTCTGGTGTATATGCGGTCATCAGCCGAGAAGAATAAAAATATATTTGTTGAAGATCGAAATTGATGTGTCTACAAGCTATATGACGATTCGGTGCTGTGCAGTTAATTTTATTTCGACGTGAATGCAAATATTGCTCTGCTGCCTGTAAATAAATTTTGGCGTTAAAAATTTAAATTATTACGTTGTTCGTATCCGAAAAAAAAACGGTTGGACAAATTTGAATTTGAAACTACCAATTCATGTCGAGATTGATTACTTAAATGATCCATTGATGTTTAAACTGTAAGAATAGCGAAGAAAAATAATGTCATTAGGACAACGGAGAGAACAGAACTGACGTTATCGGACTCTTGAGGTGTATCCGAAGTTTGTATCTCACATGTTTTGTGCTCAAACCACTTTTCGCCAACATGACAACGTGAGTGGAATATAGAACAAGAACGGAGCAAGTTTCCGCGAAAGGAACTTGCGCGAAATCAAACTTATCACTCACATGTTAATTATCCCCCAGAACCGAAGCACTTAACAACCCTCCGCTCCCTCATCGCGCACTCACTAAGCACGCTGCCGCCATCGAGATTTTGTTATATATTTCTTCTAGCACGAAGTGCAAGCCCATAATTAGGAAGGCGCTCTAAGTGAGGGGTCATTATTCTCTCATTAACTCAAACCCTGCGCAAAAAAAGGAACTGACAAAGAAAGATGATCCCGGACCACAATGACATAAACAACGAAACTGCTGAATACAATAAAATATCTAAGGAGGCGTGTAATGCGGTAACTCTATCTAGGACCCATGTGCCCGCATGATTTATTTTTCTAGATGTATATGTCATTAAAAACGCGGTTTAATTTGCTGAAGTCGTGCCACTTGCGTTAATCTCTCGCTTAACTCATGACGGGTTTCAGAAAAAAAGTGTTAGCACCTATTTTTCCTTAAACAAGGAGTGCAGTGAGAGCCTTAATTTAATAAGCCCAATCGAAGTTTAGGATGATGCTTCCTTACAAATCATTTTTAATCTCCTACGATAAATAAAATCGTGCAGGGGTTCAGATGGGCGGATGAGCGTTGATTTCAAGGCGAGATGTAGCCACTGTCGCCGTAGATGGCGGCAGCCAAGAACGGTGGGCGTCTACACCACCTCTTTCATCAAAGACATTTTTAATCAATGTAGCTCCGGGTCATATGAGTATGGACAAACCAGGATCCAAAAACGAGGTTTGTTTCCACAGTGCTTCACTGCAGTCTCTGACGACATGCGACATCATTGCTTTTCCTCAGTGAAGGGCATATTCCACTGTAATTAAGTTGAGACGAACTCGGTTTAAGCATTAAATGTTTTCAAATATTTATTCTATAGGGATGCTTAGTTTGTTGGTATATTTTTTCTACTTACATCATCACCCACTAAAAGTGGTGTGTAGTCATGGCGACGGCTTATGTCACGCCTTGTTAGAAGGCCAAACGCTGTTTTCCCTTTTTGCAACATCTCTTGACACAACGAACGCGCCGAACATTGTGCGCCACCGCTTCTGCTAAATAATCATACTCTTCGGTCGTTTATCAACTTAGAGCGCAGCTCTTAGGCGCCTTTTTGCGCGTGTATCACCGTCGGCGTCGCCGTTGCCGTCGGCGTCGGCGTCTGCGTAACCGCGCGCGTTGCCTAATAAGACGTCAAAGACCTATAAACCAACTCAATTTCCCGCTAAATTTAGCCAAGGAACTGAATTGATGTGTAGGTCTGTTACGTTCCATAACGTAACACTGCGCATTCAGTTTTCCCGATAAATTTAGCGGTGAAATTGACGTCACATGACCGAAACACAAATTCAGATTCCCCCACTAAATTTAGTGGGGAATTCAAATGAAGGACGAAGAAAGAATAAAACAATTAAAACTGGCACAATACAACACATCTTTCAGCTAGCAACGGACGAGTAAAAATTTCAACAGCGAGCAGTCGACTATACCCAGGAGGGAAAGGGAGGAGAAGGGGAGAGAAGGGGAGATAAAAAACGCGGAGTGCAAGTCAGAGAGGGGGGTTAATCTCGGATTTTAAAAATCCAACCTCGGTTTTCGTCAGCAGGAGGGAAGGGTTTGACACGTTGTTATTTACGGTGGTCATGGCGAATGACTCTATGATCTCCCTGCCGAATCTGCTGTCATGCCCTCCCAGGATTTTTGTTTCATCAAAGAGGGGATGACAAAGCGAACACGAACGGGCATGTATGACTATGGGATGATAGGAATCTGGAGAGGCCTTAGAAACTTCGTTATGATGTTCCCGGAGTCTGTGATTGGTGCATCTGCCGGTCTGACCTATGTATTGATAGCCGCAGCTCAAGGGGATGGAGTAACCACCGTAAATAACAACGTGTCAAAACCTTCCCTCCTGCTAACGAAAACCGAGGTTGAATTTTTAAAATCCGAGATAAACCCCCCTCTCTGACTTGCACTTCGCGTTTTTTATCTCCCCTTCTCTCCCCTTCTCCTCCCTTTCCCTCCTGGGTATAGTCGGCTGCTTGCTGTTGAAATTTTTACTCGTCCGTTGCTAGCTGAAAGATGTGTTGTATTGTCCCAGTTTTAATTGTTTTATTCTTTCTTCGTCCTTGAACTGAACCAACACGCTTTTCTCCCAAGCAGAATTCAATTGGTGTGGAGGTTACTTGACGTCAATTTTTCAGCTAAATTTAGCGGGGAAAGTGTGAGAGGAGGAGAAAGTACGGAGGAGGAGGGGTGGCTACGGAGGAGGAGGAAGGGAGATGAGGATGAGGAGGGAAGGAGGAGGAGAAGAGGAGGAGGAAGGGAGGAAAAGAGGAGGAGAAGGGGAGGAGGGGAGAGTACGGAGGAGGAAGAGGTACATATTCTCCCCTCCATACCGCCCCTCCTCCTCCTCAAGAGCTGCGCTCTAATTTCGCGTTACAAAGCTTTGTAAACGTCTTTTTTTTTTTTGCGAGGCATTGTAATGAAGCGCTTTGATTTTATCATAGAGTGGAGTCAACTGCGACACGCGCTTATCTACCAAGACAACTGGATATCACACAACCCCTCATCTGATAACTTACGCGTGAAGCTCTAAACGACCAGCACATATCCGCGATAAAAAGAGGATAAATAGAGTAGGATGTGAGCAGAGTAAAAAAGAACGCACTTGGAGCGACCCGCGACCCGCGCATGTGCGCATTAAGGAGATATTGATGACGAGACAAGGCCTAATCGTTTTGTGTTACAGGTACAAATGTTTCAAAAGGGAAGGGGGGGGGGTCTTCATAAAGAAGTTCTTTGGCATTAAAATAAAATACAGAGGGAGCTCAAGCGAAAAACCCAGCGTCGCAAGCTGGCTTCTGAAGAGATCAAGTTTGTCGCTATGAATTTTTCGACTTGCTGTACCTCAAATTTCTGTCCGCCCACTGGGACAATACGAATTGAAGCACATACTTTAGCTCTTCACTGCTGTGCAGGCGCGGCGGTTGAATTTCTCGCCCAATGACTCCGACGTCTATTTTTTTTATTTATTTATGAAATACTGCAAACCACACAGTTCTAGCGGAGAGAAAAACAAACAACGCCAATCTCCTTGCAAAGCATAAACAAAACGAAGAAAATCAGGTATGAGAATGAAATAGTCAGTCAAAGGTCCCGAGAACATATAAAACAAGGCGCACTGCTGCTGAAGGGTTTATACGAGGAACGGTGACAAACAAGGAAATAAAGAAACACCCTAGAGATTTCCACAGTTTCATCTAAAAAATGGAAACAACATAGTTGACACGGAAACACGAGTACATTAAGACAGGCACGAACTAATTTTTCTAAAATAAATTAACTGACGCTTTACTGAAGCACGTAAAAGAAATAATATCGCAAGAAAATACATCCCAATCATGAATTGTACGAGGAAAGAAGGAATATTTAAACCGATTAGTATTTGCGTAAAATGACGTTAATAAATGCTGGTGATGATGCCGAGTACGGCGTGTTGAATCTAAAGTTAACTCAAGTTAACTTGACACAAGTTAAGCGATGTTTTAGTCACCTGTCAGAGAGATCCCGCTAAAAGTAAGTAAAAAAAGGTTGACGATTTTTAACATAAAAAAGAAAACAGAAAAACTAATTTAAGGAAATCATTGGTTTTATTGAACAAGATGCCCCAAGGCATTTTTGTTTTGGTGGAATCTACGTGAAAACTGAGATGTAGATTATACACTCTTCTGGCCCGTAAATGCACTGCCGCCCGTATACCGTATTTGCTCGAGTCATAAAAGCAGCACTTATGAGCAAGACGCTTGCTTATAGTATCCGGCAAAACACACATTGAGCAAATTATCGTGTTCTTTATAAGAAACTTTGCGAGTAACGAGGTCAAGAACACGATGCTTCGCAAAAAGGAGATCTGCGTAGAAAGCATCTTTTTTTGATTCGCATTAAGACGATATCTCTGTCTCGTAATTTGCTGACACCTTCCTGTCAATCGTGGTGACGCGAACCCAACAAGCTATGTTTGTAGGCAGTGCATCTATCACTCGAGTTTCTAGGAGATATGAAACTAAATAAAGATTTTATTGGTATATTATGTATTTACTTACGAGTGACCTAAAGCGTGTGATGGCATCAACTTTTAGCCATAAGGCACGACAATCATTGAATTCTTATCAACCTGTTTCCTGTCCCCTATCTTGTTTCTTTTTGTATGCAATATTAAGAGGACAAAAAATAATGAGCAAGAAATCTTCACGAAATGAGAAAGGGACCCCGCAAGGTTGCTTTTTGTCCGCATTTATTCGAGCGCGAGAACCCGACTGACATCGCGGAGGTGCATCCCTAATTATGGGACAGATAATTAGCGAACTATTGCGCTGGATCTTATGATTACTACTTATATCTAAAGATCTACGTAGTAATTGTTGGGCGTGGCATGGTTCGTACAGTCGATAGATCATACGACACACAGAAGCCGCACAGTGGAGGTAATAAAAAATACAATAAAAACGAGATAAGTTTCGTTTAGTTACAAAAATAAATAGACGCTAAAACAAAAGAGGGAAGCAGAGAAATGAAGTACCAATTCCAAAAGTTAGCTGATGTTGGTGCGCGTAAGCGAATCACAATGACCTTCGTAATACACATGAGCTTTTACACAAATGCCTTTCCACCTAACCAGAAAAAACGTTGCTGGACGACATTGAAGTAAGCTATAACTTACGATATACGTTACTCTTATGCTCAGCGTTCGTCCTCGGTTTGAAGAGATGAGCAAAAATACGTGCATCACCTAAATCGCGATGTTTTGACAGAAAAACTTCGGTGTCTGTCCTTCTATTTGTTGCCCCAATAAAAACAAACAAAAAAACATTAACAAACAAAAGCATGTTTAGAGCACATTGACATTCGAACGTGAAACTTATTATAAGTTATCATTCCCTCATATACACCACCCAGTTAAGAAATAAATGCTCTGGATTCTGTGGAGATGATTAATATTAAAAAACAAAAGAAGAGTAGGGGAATCTGCCTGTCTTAATGGTGTCGTGACGTTAATTAATCTCCGTCGCTGGGCTTAATCTCCGGATTACGCGACACACGCGAGAGCTGCAATATGGTTTCGGGTTTTTGCCCGTTACTGAAGACCACGGTGCGTTGCAAGATCCAAGCTCGGCTCATTTCACCTTAATTTCGCCCACGGGAGATTACCTCAGAAAGCAGAAGAAAAGCGAAGCTAGAGATTAGTTCACACTCCTACGTGACGTCAGCGACAGTCGACGTGCTCTTCTCAACTTAGTTGCCTTGATTCTCGCGTTGGATTCGAGGTTGCCGTTGGCGAGTGATGCTCAGCTTTGTGCTAGCGTGGGATTAAACTAAAGCTTGGGTTTGCTCGCTTCGGTACTATCCCGGATGAACGGGCCATGTTCAGTTCAGTTGCCGATAAAAGCCGACCAAAGCTGTGACGCTAAGCTAAAATTGACTTGCTTCACACGTGGCTATCATGACGGAAATGTGAAAATTACACTCTAGAAAAATATCCTCGAGTTCACTTTCCCACAAAACAGGGAAACTGCCAATCAAGGCGAAAAATAGAATTCTAGCGATTGACAGTTCGGAATACGAGTAGCCAAACAAATGCGAAATGCGAAGGGACAAGGAGAAAGTTAAACTCACGGGCGTTTTTTGCTTTTTTTTAATCGTCACATTGATGCTTGTTGTCTTAGCGTCGGTGGAGTAAAGACCGGTATCGAAGAGAGCATCAAACACTTTTGATACTTTCACCTAAACCTCGTATTCAGAATGAAGAACTTAGCAATTGAGTATTATGTTTTCTTCCAATGCACTAACAGTCGCACAAAACGGTTAAAAAAATCAAAGAAGTAGCGTCCCCCCCCCCCTCCCAAAAGCTAGAAAAATAGACTCACATGGCCCGGCGCCGGTTTTGGGATCCTAACGTTTTACAGCGAGGCGCTGCAATGTACAACGCAAAAGGCACATGCGCATCTACTGCCATTATTGAAGTTTGGCTATTCCCAACGACTCAGCTATTGGACTCAAGCCACAACGCAACGTAATATATTGGTGCAGCAAATGGCCATAACTAAAAATTTGCTCATTCACTCAACAATTCACTCATCATCGTTGTTTCCGCTTATCATCTTTTCGTTCTCGAACTAACCTAAAACCTTTCTTGGGTCTCTAACATTAACAACATAACTGCTAAAGCATCCCGTACCCTCGGTTACTCAAAGCGTAATGTAAAATCTGCAGTGATCGCCTCCGTAAACTATCGTATAATATTTTCGCCCAAAATTGGAATGCGCATCCACCATCTGGTCTCCTTATCAAACCTGCCTAATTAGCTGAGTTGAATCTGTTCAAGATCAAGCCGCCCATTTTATTTCTTCGTCATATTCCCGTTTGGCAGCACATCATTAATACAAGAAAACTATTCGAATACTTTGCTGAAAATGGGCGTACAATTTCGCTCATTTGCTTAATTCACAGGTTATGTAACAACTCCACTCGCACAGCCCTCTGGCTCCTTGAATCTGTTAATATAAAATCACAAAGGGTGAACAAAAATAGAATGATTTTATGTTTAAATCAAATAGATCAGATTGTTTAATATTTAATGAACTTTGTTTGAGTTTAAATGAAACTTACATGATTTAAGTCACTTCAGCTAGAAAAGAGTGATTTTTTACCACTAAATCTGTTTTCAATCGCTGCATGATGTAACTATTTTCTGCCTGAGCGTTTATTGCTTCAAATTTAAAATAAATGTCAGTGGGAAGGAAACATTGAAAGATAATCGGTAAATAGAAAATATTTTCGATATTATCATGTGAAAAAATATCAGATTTAAATCATTATAGCCAGATGAGTGCGATTTAAATTCTGATTTAAATCATGCATTATTTTTTTACGCCTTGAATCATCTTGATTTTTATTCTCCACCCTGGAATCACGTTATTTTAACACTAAGAGCTTCAAACGTATTTTTGAGTTAATATTAGCATTAAAAGACTCTTTCTTGCCACACGCCACAAAACTCTAGAACAATCTTCCCGAAACCGTTGTTTCTATTCCTGATTCAGAAACTTTCAGTTCAGAATAAGCAACCATTTTCATTACATAATTAACAACCATATGCTTTAATAAGTGAAATGTTTTAGGCTGAGGAATAAAGTGTGGAAGAGTTTGATTCATTTCCTGTGCTTCGTTATATTTACTTGTGCTAGCACTAATTTTATTATTATTTATAATGTGTCTGTCAATACGTTCTGCACTGCGCGCTCTTATTTTATGTTTGATGTGTGCTAATTTAATTTGCTTTATTAATTTTGTTTTTGTCGAGCTGTACAGCTACCTCCCCCCTCCCACCTCCCCCTCCCCCCTTTTTTTGTAATGCCGAAATACTTTTGAGGTATTTTAAATCAATAGAAATATCATCTAAGACAGTTATTGTTAACGAACTAAAGGAAGATATCTATACTCAGCGCTCGCGTTGAATTCATCGGCAGCATTGGACGATCGTTACAGCGGAATGTTCTAATAGAATGGCTCAACAACGAGATGTTTGAGATATCGTTAGCAAACTTCGCGAAGTGAAAAAATGATAGTAATGGCCCATAGTGTCCCAAATTTACTGCCGAGAGGGCAACTCTACAACTATCTAAGAAGATTGCCACAGTTCGGAGCTTTGTCTGCTAACACTGCTGCCTACACAAAGGAGTAGTTGAAACGAAACTACAGGAACTTAACAAAAGAACTTCCGATAATATTGAGTCTTTGTGCTCTGTCTGTCTAAAAGAGGGAGAAAAAAACAACAACAACAATTCATCGATGAAAATAGTATACTCCAACTTTCACAGAACTTTCGCCACACTGAGTAAGCCGAGGATGTGGAAGTGCGTTTCGACAATCGAATCTCGACGAGGAGGAAAACCCAGACGACATAAAGCCCGTCCACGCGTAACTTGAAAGACGAGTGTATTTTTGTCGAGTCCTCCCTTTCTCGACGACAGGAGAAACGCCTTGCCGTAATCACCTCATCCTACCAGCGGGCCGTGTTTACCCCTCAATCACCTCTACTCACTCCCCTCCGCGAAAACTAGCGGCACCCAGAAGCTCGACCACCATCCTTTCCGAAGAGACGTCGTTTGTGCCCACTCTCTTTCTTCAGTTCTCGTTTTCATACGTCTTCGGGGAATTTGTGAAGGTACGGCCTCTTTATCGAAGCGAGAAACAAAGGCAGCAGATATCGGGTTTGCGTTCAGTCTTCCACATTTTACGCCTTCCCGGTCGTACTCCAAGGAAGACAAACGGGATTGATCGTGTCGCTTGATCCGAACTAACTAACGAAGGACAGAAGGGTGAAAACGAAAAGGCACAAAAACCCTGACGATCCAGCAGAGCAGACGCAGAACTTTTTTACAAAACCTACTCGGTCTTCGGGGTATTTCGCAGCCAACGACTGATGCAAACACGGGCACGACCCCAGAAGAGAAATTGCGCAAAAACGCCAACATTACCGAAAACTAACCCGACATCACCCCGGGAGTTAGTGCGACCTCGTCCAATTCCACATAGTCATCTAGAGGTGCGCTACTGACTGGGTAATCTGCTCGGCGTAGAATTGGCGGTGGTTGGCGAGAAATCATTGCGAAATTCGGAGCTCCCGAGAGAGGCGAAAAACGCGAGGCAAAACATGGAGGAAGTCGGCGTGCCCCTTGGCGTTTATTCATCGAGCGAGCCACTTTGGGAGAAAGCAAAGGACGGATAGTGGAAGATGAGAGACGACAGCTGGAGAGAAAAAAACTGAATACACTGTGTGCTTGCAAGGTTACTTGCTTTTCCGCGATACGATGACCTGATTTTACACTATAGTCGCTGACTAGGTAAATATACAGTAGAAGTTCACCTATAGGACGTGTTTGTTGCTTTCTGTAGTGCTTTGGCTGCTAGCTGCTTACCCGAGAATATAATGTTTGAATGTTTTTACGTCAAATATAGAACGGATTGCGGCGTACCTATGGTGTAAGATTTCATTTATTGCCGTTGTTTTCCTTTTGATTTACGCAATTTTGTACTCAAGACGAATGCGGTTTACAAGGCATATTTCTCTGGTGCGAAGGAAGATATTCCCCAAAAAAAATCTGGTGACCCTAAATAAACCAATATAACTTTCTTGTCGCAATAGTGTTTCTGGTCATTGCATGAACAATGCATTCTACCATCCCGATAGATGTTTTCTTTTCTCGATTAAACGTTGCTTCAGAACCGACTAATTGTGCCGCAATGAGGGCTTTGAATTGAAGGCGGCTGAAATCGTCTAGTGTGTGCAAAGTTAAAACAAGATCCTCGTCAATGGGTAATCATGCCGACAGAGTCGCTCTACAGCCCAAATGCATTCCACTGGATTTGACTTTGAGGCAACAGAATTCAACTTGATCGAAAATTTCCTAGCAAAAATGAAAAAGTGTATCAACCCACTGGTAGCCATAATTCACCCGCAATTTAAAGCTCTTTTTTGTTTTACATACGTTATATTTTTTTCTCTCAGCATCAAGATGGCTTTTTATTTATTAATTTTTATTTCAAAATACTATCAGTCTCTATTGAGACTATGATAGGGCGGGTATACAAGTGTACGAAGAAAACAACAAGAGCAGCACACACTTAAAAAGGTACTATAAAAGATATCACCAAATAATTACAAAAAATGCTTTGATAATGAAAGATAAAAATTAGATCCGTCATGGGCTATAATGCGTTGGCGGGAAAAAATACAAAAAAACACAAAAAAAAAGTTTTATTTCACATTTTGCAAGATGCTATATAAGAAGAAAACGCCTCAAGTGATTGGCATACCACAGCTTGCTCCGAAAGAAGATTCCAGCCACTTATGGCTTGTGGAAAGAATGAGTATCTGAAACAGTCCTTGAAGAACCGGGGCTGATGAAGGGCGCGACTGTGTTTGTTCCGAGTTATTCTGGACTCGCCAGGAACTAGGTAAGCTGTTTCATTTATCTGCAATAAGCCATTAATAATCATATATAAAAAGTTCAATCTTTTTTCTTTATGCCTCATCTGAGTAATGGAATGTTGGCTTTTAAATACAGTGCCGTAGGTGAATCCAGTCGACGATATTTGGAAAAAAATGAACTGTAAAGCAAGTCGTTGCACCTTTTCTAGGTTTAGCACATCTTGAACCATATGACCATTCCAAATTTCGCATGCGTATTCGATCAACGAACGAATGAGTGTTTTATAAGCCAAAAGTTTTGTGTTCATTGAACTTAGTTTCAAAGACCGCCTTAAATACCACAGTTTATAATTCGCTTTTTATACAATACTATCTATATGAGGACTCCAACGGAGATCGTGAGAAATAATGACGCCCACGTATTTGTAACTGCTTACCCTTACTTGTAAATACCCTTCGATGGCGTACGCGAATTTAATGGGTTTGTTTTGTTGAATAATAGTCATACAAACGGTTGTATCTAAGTTTAGTGCCATTTGCCAAGTATTGCACCACTGACCAACGCGTGCTAAAAACGTGTTAAGATTAATTTGATCGGTCGGCTCCTTAACCTCTGTATACAATATACTTTTGTTGGCAAAGAGGCTAGCCTTAACAGTTAAATTGAAGAGTATATAATTTATAAACATTAAAAAAGGACCGAGCACTGTCCCTTGAGGTACACCTGATTTTACATCGATCAAATCGGAATGTTTATCTTTAATTTCTACAAATTGTCTTCTTCCGTACAAAGACATCTCTATCCAGCTGATGAGACCTGGGTTTTTTAGAATATATCTTAATTTGATTAATAATTTCCTGTGGTTAACCTTATCAAAGGCTTTTTTTTAATCTAGAAATTTAACATCAACTTGGCCTTAATGGTTCAGTACTTAAAAAAATCATGTGTGACTTCAACCAGCTGAGTGTTAGTAGATACCCCTTCACGAAAGCCGTGCTGAGAGCTGTTTAATAAGTTGTAATTACTTAAGAAGGAGTGAATATGGCTCGAAAGTATATGCTCTAAAAGTTTCTCACATGTTGATGTTAGTGAGATTGGTCTGTAATTGTGTTCGGAGATAGCTTTCCCAGACTTCAAAACAGGCACAACTTTACCAATCTTTCAGTCTTTGGGTAATGAGCCTGAAGACAGGGATCTTTCAAAAACGATAATAATATAATGGGACAGAGACTCGGCATATTGTTGAAGAAACGCATTTGAAATTTTATCGTATACGGTTGCTTTCTTACAGTCTAGTTGAAGTAACAGATTTACAATTCCTTCCCGAGACAACTGTACATCAGGGATGGCGGGAATGTCTTCCAATTGGTTAAACACATGTGTCGTTCTGTCATTAGAAGAAAACACAGTAGAAAAAAATATTAAAGCAATTTTTTATTTCGTATTTATCTTCGATCGTGTGTCCATCGACATCAAGTTTTTTCACGCCCTCTTTTGTTGGTAAAAGGTGCCGCCAAAACTTGCAAAGAGACGAGTTTAAAAACGCCGGCATCGTTTGGTTATAATATTTGTGTTTCGCGTCTTTAATTGACGTTTTAAGATTTTGATTCAGTGACCTGATTTTTTTATGCGCACAGTGAGTGGCGGTTCTGCGAAATTGGGCCCGACATTGTGATACCTTTCTTTTTAAATGAATAATATTTCTATTGATCCAGGGATTGTGCGTTGCCTTCTTCTTTGTCCTAGTAGGCACGTACTTAGTCATACACTTAGTTATAACTTCTTTTAAGTAAAGCCACAAGTCATTGACCGAAAGTGCTGGAGTATCAGCCATTTCCTGGAAAGTTCCTTGTGCCAAAAGTAGTTCGTCCAGGATGGCCTCATCGTCGGCCTTATTGAAATCCTTGTATACGCTATATGTAAACTTTCTACAATGGGTTGTTAAGTTTGGAAGAGATAAAAGGACCATGCAATGAAGGAACAGCACATATCTGAAATACCGGGCAACACGCCACACTCATAAGTTGTTGATAGCAAGTCGTCAGAAACAAGAAACAAATCCAGAAGCGAACTGGACGAACCTTGAATTCTTGTGGGTTCTCGACAACTTGAGTCAGATTGTGCGAAAAAATAATTTCAAGTAGAGAGGAAGAGACCAAAGTTACATGAGAGCTCGAAACCATGCCATCCCAATCGATATCAGCAAGATTAAAATCGCCAACAATAATAACTTTACGAGAGTGCGCGCGGAGCTTATCTAGAAGGTCATTCAGTTTATTCACAAATTCTAATCCCATTCCGGGTGGCCGATAAACAGCGCCTAAAATGTATTCAACTATGGCCGAACTTAATCTTGCACCATTTCTATTTTCTATGTCAGGGGCGCCTTCTAATTCCGTACAATCTAAACAATCCTTGATAACTATGGTTACGCCGCCCACTTTACTTTCCCGATCCTTTCTGTAAAGTTTATATCCGGGTGGGATGATTTCACAATTTAAAACTGATGAGTTCAGCCAGGTTTCAGTAATAATGACAGCATCCGAATTATGTTCAATCAAGATATGTTCAAGTTCAACGACTTTATTTACCACGCTTCTGGCATTCACATTGAGAACTATAAAATCTTTATTGCCGTTCGACATGACTAGTCATTTCCTAGCGTAATGTTGCGGCTCGTATGGGGCACGCGGGGGAAATTGTACTCTCTCATCCTTCTCTTCATCCCAGGCGTACTTTACAACTCCGATCTTTAATTTGTCGTACAATAATGTTGCCCTCTCCCCTTATCTCTGTTATCCTTAGCACTGTCCCACAACTTTTTCCGTACGTTCCTGAAGGGTAGGGAAATGTCCTCGTTAAAAAATTGGCTGATCCTTTTAAATTCCGGGCATTCTTAAACGCGAAAAAATAATTTTGAAGTTCGGTCGCCGCAGCCTCGCGTGCTTGTCTAAAGACGTCGAACAGCGGCGTACTGCAGCGGCGACGCCGCGGGGCAACAGAGCAGACGGGTTCGCTACGCGAGCGCGCAAAGCAGACGGGTTCGCTACGCAAGTGCGCAAAGCAGACGGGTTCGCTACGCGAGCGTGCAATGCAGACGGGTTCGCTAAATAGGAGTGCGAAGCAGACGACAGAATCTAAAAAGTGGTTGTGACATCGTCTGCTCATCGCACAGCGGCGTGAGTTCACATGTAATGGGTGGAAAGTGAACAAACGTTTTACGATGGAACCGAATAACACAGGTAATCTGGCTTCCACGGATCATGCCAGGGAATCTCAAGGTAGGTTTTAGGCAATATGCTTTACTAGTTATTGCTTTTAAACGTTCTAAAAGCGAGGTTTTAGCATCGTACTTGTTACAGTAATTCGAGAAACGCAGGTGAAATTCGGTTCTTTGAATGCACTGAGAAAACAATACATCTTTTTTCAGAAGACCATCTTGTGCCGTGTTCATTGGGGCCAAAAGGGTGCCATAAAACGACGCAAGTCAACAGGAAGTTTCTGCGTTAAAATTTCAACTTTGACAGAGAGAGAACAACGCCGTTTGGCTCTACGTGCAAACAAAGACGAAGACGCGCTCAACACAATATGCGCTCATCATTATCAAACTTACGTAAAGAAGTATACAGTGGCGTAACTAGGGGGGGGGGGGCAGGGGGCAGGGTACAAGTGCCCCGGGCGCCACTTGGGAGGGGGCGTCAGGCCGAGTTCACCCAACATGTGCCCTATGGAAAGAAAACGGCAGCGGGGCTACGCGAGGGGCGCGAAATTTCATTTGCCATGGGCTGTGAGGGGCGCGAAATTTCATTTGCCATGGGCGCCGTCATATCTAGTTACGCCACTGGAAGTATACCACAATTCTGGCTTCCAAGTTCTGCATGGACCCGTTCCTTGAACAGACCAGGAGTCGGCGTGGGACATCAGTTATATCACTAGAGATTGCAATAGCTCTGCCGTCATTGAAGCTTGTTCCTGGAGAAAGGTTGTGCCCGATGTGCAAAGTTCGCTGCTTCCAAATGGACGCGAGGTTCAAGCAGACTACTGACACGCTTACTGAAGAGATGACCTCCTCTGAAATTAGCGACCAGGAAGAAGCATTCCCCTCATCGTTGAGTCTCAAATTTTCAGCAGTTGGGGAAATTCCTCCGTCCATGGGGCAGAAGTACGGACAAACAAATACGGATATGCAAACGACGCTGGACAGTCGAAGCCGGAATGTCAGTAGCCTGACCAACACTGCGGACGTCAACGTCTCGTCGCCATCTAGACCAACACCTAGTTATGAGTTCCTGACAGACGACTACAGACGGCTCATGGAAGACGTCAAGAAGCGCTTTGGCGAAGAAAAAGACCG
The DNA here is from genome assembly GCA_037355805.1 of Ixodes ricinus. Taxonomy (NCBI): domain Eukaryota; kingdom Metazoa; phylum Arthropoda; class Arachnida; order Ixodida; family Ixodidae; genus Ixodes; species Ixodes ricinus. The sequence continues at coordinate 56,725 of JAZHYW010049654.1, read as the reverse complement.
AACAAAAAAGATTTCGCTTTTGACCCTGGCCCCGAGCTCGTGGTCACGAAAACGAATCTCGCAGTATTTTGGTGCCTCTGAAAGACAGGTTCGTCTTGCCATGTCAATGAAACAAGAGAAGGGCATCTTGAGTTGCTCAACGCAAAGGTTGAACAGACCACTAGACGAATCCACTAAAAGCTCTGTCAGAAACTTTTATGAAGACGAGCTTGTTTCCATCTGCCTTCCAGGCAAAAAAGACATCGTTCGTGGGAGCCAAAAACGATTGCTTTTAATGAACCTGATGGAAGCATATGAAGAATGGAAGAAGAGCAACAACGGAGTGAAATGCGGGTTCTCAAAGTTCGCTGCCTTACGGCCCAAGCACTGTGTGCTTGCTGGAGCTTCAGGAACGCACTCAGTCTGCGTTTGCCTTTATCACCAGAACCTGAAGTTACTTCTTCACTCATCGGGTCTGGAACACACAGTTGATTCCTTGGTTGGAATGACAGTGTGTGACTTAAACAATGAAGACTGCATGCTTGGCAGGTGTAAGCAATGCCCAGGCATTACGCAAGTCGCACCTTTGCTTATGAACTCCGCAGCCCTTGACCCCGACTTAGTGAGCAACGTTACCGTCTGTCAGTGGGTCAGTGGAGCACGGTGCAAACTCGAGACAATGGTTCTTACGCCAGAAGAATTGTCCGAGCGGTTGCTAGATATGCTGAAAGAACTAAAGACGCATCACTTCGTGAGCAAGGTTCAGGCGCGTCATCTACGCGACTTAAAAATGCGTCTTACGCCAACAGAAGCAATAGTGCTGCTAGATTTTGCTGAAAACTACAGCTTTCTTGTTCAGGACGCTCCACAATCATATCATTGGGACACTACCCAAGCTACAGTTCATCCCGTCGTCGTCTATTTTCGTCCACCAGATCGTCGTGACGAGCTCCACGTCATATCATACGCAATGATATCTGACTGTTTGGACCATACCACTGCAACGGTGTCGACTTTCCAGAAAATGTTTCTGGATGACTTGAAAGCCCAACTGCCTCACGTAGAGCACATTCATTACTTCTCGGACGGTGCGGCGTCTCAATACAAGAACAAAAAGAACTTTGTAAACCTCTGTCATCACGTGGAAGACTACAACCTCAGTGCAACATGGAACTTTTTTGCAACATCGCACGGAAAAAGTGCCTGCGATGGAGTGGGCGGAACTGTGAAGAGACTGGCTGCGAAGTCAAGCCTACAAAGACCATTCAGCGGACAAATTTTAACACCACTAAATCTCTTCAACTGGGCACGCGACAACCTGACACAAATTAGAGCGATCTGGGTGCCGGAAAGTGATGTTCAGGCGCGGCGAGAGATGTTATCATCCCGGTTCAATGTCGCTCTACCTATCCGCGGGACTAGAGGACTCCATTACTTCGAGCCAACCTCACTGACCGAAATGAACGTCGGCTTTACTTCTCTTTCAAGAACAGTAAACGTCACGACGGCGTCACGTCCTCAAATCGACTGTGTGTGAGAAGATGTGATAGAGCAAGTATTCCGAAGAACCCATCATCAGCTTGAGTGCCCGCCTTGGGGCCGACGAGCTGGGTTGGCTTGAACTTCAAAAATTAATTTTTCGCGTTTAAGAAATAACACTTTTTTCTAACACTGCCTATTTGATGTCTGGGTTCTAAATTACGTATTGCCTTTGTCAATATATTTTTAGACCGACCACCTCATACCGTTATTCTTAAGTGAATGGAGCACTTTTTGCGCTATTTTCAAGATTGGCGATTTTTTCCTCGAAACACCGCGACAAATATTATACAAAAAATATTTTTATAATGAACTTCAATTCAAGTGCTATCAATACAAGTGAAATTTATGCCTGATAATTTTGCCCTTTTACGAGGAAAAAAAGGTGAATATCGGCAATTTAGGCGATTTTTAGTGCTACAGAATTGCCAGAAAAAGTTGAAATTACATGCAATTATCGATTTCGGCATTTAAAGGGACGTATTTAGTTACTAAAAACAGTGTTATTTTACAGCCTAGTTTTAAAACTGCCAGGAAAAAAAATGCCGTCGATAGCCTTTGAAACCAGTTGTTCGCGGTAATCAAGGAGTCGCCAAAAGAGAAAAAAAATTTTTACTGCGAAAATATATTGGAAAGGGCACTTTTAGGTCGCCCTAAGTGCCTACAAATGTTTAAAACCAAATCCGTGATGGTCGATTTAGGGGCTGGATCGTTTGGCGTGGAATGACCCGGCTGCGTCAGCATTCGACGAGGACTCGGATCCAATCACACGCCTCGTGCCCCCAAAAATGGCGGACGCCAATGTTGCTTCATGGATTTTTGAAAATGGTCTGTTAGAGCAAACAAGGGAGTCGTTTGCTCCTCGCGCTGGATCGGGGGTTCGCACGCCGAACGCCGAACACCAGACCTTTCACGAGTAGCAGACGACGGGGAGGCAGTGGATGGACACAAAGAGAGCTCGCCTTTGATCCCACTCACTACCCTTCCAATCAAAGCGCGGCGCTTTGACGTCACCGCATGCTCTCCTCCTCTCCCTCAGTTACTTTCCGTGTAAATGCTTCCCCGGCCGCTTATCCATCTTACCACCCCTACGTCGATCTGTTTGTGTGTGTAGGTTTGCGCGCGTACGTGCGTGCTTGGAATGGTTCGCGTGCACTTATTTCTTCGTCACCACGGAAGAGCCCCGTGCGACGAAGGTTGTATCTTTACGACAACGGAATCACGACGTCCTGCTCAGGTCTATTTTTTCTCCCCGATTCGAGATTGACGACGCCGATTTCCCGGATCTTTCGGGAGAGCGAGCCGTTCACCGAGGACGAAACGGAGCCGTGCCGAGAATAATGAAACGCGGAAGACTCTACGGAGTCGAATCCCGAAGTAAAAAAGTTTGGAAGAAAGCGGCTTTTGAAGACGCCCGGTGGTGACATTCAGGATGCGTTGCTGATTTTTTTTATCTATTTATGTTTATTTATATACATGTTTTTTATGTTAGAGTACCATAGTGTGTTATTGAATAACAAAAAGAAATACTAAAGAGACCCCGTTACAAGCTCTAGCATTGCATGTCTAATGTTTCCAGCAAGGTAATTGCAACCAGACAAAATCCCCAAAATAAAAATATCCTCAGGTGCGTTGTGTTGCAATAATTTGTAGGCTTCTACTTTTGCAAACCCCACTGAGGGGACGCCTGTACGATTAAAGAAGACGAGCTCTGGTCTCTTGTGAGATACACACCACAAACGCAACACAGCATAGGCGCATCTGACAACAAATACAGCAAAAATCGTCTTCTTTTATTCGTTGCAGCTTAGCGACCGTAGATGAGCGTAATATATGCCGGCAAAAGCTTGGACCATAGCGGTGCAAGCACAACTTGAGAGTCGTAACTTATTGGGATTAAATTTAGAAGAGCAACATTTCGGTGTGTTGCGTGATGTACAGAACTTCTTCCGCCACGCACGACTAGACATTTTTAAGACTTTACCAAACAAACAGCACGCTAACCATGTACCTGTGTATGATATACGGTCTATTTCCAAATAAATTGGGTGGTCTTAATTCGTGGCGTCTGTTGCAACTCGCGAGCCTTTTACGCTTGATCGCGCGATAGATTTCTGAAATGACACCAAGTACTACGAAGCGTTTTGTGCGACCACCCTTTCTTTGGCTTAGTAGAATGAGGGCTTTGAGGAACCTTTTGCATACTTTTGCAATCCTCTCCGTGTTTAATAACGTCACCAGCTTTATGCTGCTTTTATGGTGCGTTCACACTGGGAGCGAATCCGCGCGTTCTCAACCGCAAAGCGGCTGAGATCGAGCGGTTTGAGCGCGTTTTTGCCAACAGCTTCGGGACCGATTTCTCCCAACCGCTTTCACGAACCGCAAAGCGGCAACCAATCGGAACGCGACGCTGACGTGACGTCAGTGTCTTTCAAAACAAGATGGCACCTGTCGCTGGCGAGGCGTCCAAGGCGTTGTAGTCCTAGCGTTACTGGAGACAAATCAACGGAGAAACGCGATGTTCACGTTCGTCACTTGAATCCGCCGCGAAAAGGCTTCGCACCGGTGATTTGGTTCGGGTAAGAGTTTGTTTAGTATTCCGGCTGCCACAGCCCGAAGCTCGCTGCCTTGTTAGTCTCTGTCCGTAGAACGTCGGAACCCGCCCCTGATCGACCGAAATGTCAGCTTTTGTACCCACGAAGATAGTCGCGTGAACTATTGAAAGCTTTCGACACTGTGCATGACCACCACAAAGGCCGATAGAGACGTCGTGAGCCTGATTGCTTAGCCAACGCAATACCGCGGAGCGGGCAGGGTACCTGCGCTAGCTCGACCCGTAACGAGTACTACTAACAAAACAAATAAAGGGAACATACTCAAAAATAAAGTGTACGTACCAGACAATGCAGAGGTAATTCATACCATATGGCGTTTATTTGAGCTTAATGTCAAACAGTAGACTCGATCGACGTTCGAGTGGCGAGAGGAGAGTCCACCACCAACGAAGCCACGACCGGCTAGCACCGAACACATTCCCCGCACCACGGTTCACCCCACTTTTCACAGCTTCGAAAATGATAAGAGCAAACAACGAGGGAGGACACTGGCTTTCTTTCCCGAAAACAAGGTCAGCTATTCATGCGGGAAGGGTCCACTTCGAAGAAAAGGTCGGAGGCATCTTGTTCTGAGTCATCAAGGCGCGCCTAGCTGGGCTTTGCTTGCGGGCGAAGTCGAGCGAAGCACGGGCGAGTTTTGCATGTCCATGTCTCTTTTTTCGCTGCCTGAACTCGTGATACGTGCGAACATCCCGAAGAAAAATGTTCCGGGTGCCAAAATAGCAAAATTTTGGCTTTGGATCGTGGATTAAAGTGGATTTTGGATTGTAAAACAGGGTTGCCAAACGCAACTCTCAGAAGATCACGTTTGATCGCCGAGAAACCTCCAACCGCCTCTCGCCAACCGCCAACCGCCTCTGGGTGTGTCTGAACGGGGTCGCTCGCGAACCGCATCGGCAACCACTTCGCGAACGCGGATCCGCTTCCAGTGTGAATGCGCCATTAGAGCGCAGTTCTTAGGCGTCCGTTTCCGGGCTTGAGCGGCACCGGCGTAAGCAGGGAATTGTTTCCGCTAAAGTTAGCATGGAAAGTTTCCGCTACATTTAGCGGGGAAATTTTCCCGCTAAGTTTCGCGGAAAAAGTGTACAGCTAAAATTAGCGGAAACATTTTTCCGCTAACTTTAGCGGGAGAATTTCCCCGCTAAGTTTATCGAAAATATTTCCCCACTAAACTTAGCGGAAAATGATTTACTAAATTTCCCTGCTAAATTTAGCGATGAAATTGACGTCACGTGACCTCAACACCCATTCAGTTTCCTCGCTAAATTTAGCGGGGAAGCTAAATGGAAGGGAAGCAGGAGAGGAGGAGGGGAGGGTACGGAGGGGGAGGAAAGGCATACCTCCCCTCCGCACCCTCCCCTCCTCCTACTCAAAAGTTGCGCTCTGATTCGGCATTACAAAGAAAGTAAACGTCTTTAATTTTTTTCAGTATTACAATGTGACTGTGAATGGCCATTTTTTACGTTTAGGCATTAGAGGAGTGGAATAGTGGAGTTGAGCCGTTCCAGAGGTACGTATGGGCCCAGTGTCTCTATCCCTAGGAGTTGAAAGGAATGGAATTGTGGGAAACTTCCATTCTCCGGAATAAAATTGGAATGGAATGAAGGTGCCCATTCCGCAACACTGTTCTGAAAATACGGTCAAGATATGTTTATATGCATGTTTTAGTATATTAATTAAGTTTTCTATTGGCTTGCTTCATGCATAGTAAACTCGTGTCACCATGAATTTGAGATTCAGCTAGTGCTATGATGAAGAGGAAGAGTCATCTTTGATAACTTCAGTCGGACATCCGCCACTTTTTCGACAGCTGGTGCCAGACTAAAATAATTGTATTTGTATCAGACCTGTGCCGATCTTAAATAATCTACTCAAGATACTGTATTTCAAATACTTTTTATAGTATTTCAATAGCTTGCAAATAAATTTCGTCTAGAGTATTAGCTACTCCATTCTAATTACGTTTCTCTCTATCTTGTACTCAGTACCTAGAATACATTTTTCAACCTTCAAAAATATTTTCCGGCGGAAAAATTTAGGGAACTAGGGATCGTTGAACTCCAGGGCAAAGCTGGAACCTATCGCAGAATTTGATGCAAGCGTCCAAACAGAGGACAGACAAGCAAGGCACGGGCAAAACTCAGTCCCCGAATGCCAACACAAAGACCAAACGGATAGCCCCAACTACGCCCGCCTTTATGTGCCCTCTTCTCCGCTTTTTTCTTCAAGTTGTCTTTGAATGGCACGTTACGCTTAGAGCTAGCGAAGTGTTATTGACGTCATCTGAATTTTACACCTTTTGTCTGAAGCTAGAGTGGTTCCTCCGTCGGAAGATTGTGACGGCAACGCTCGGTATTGCCTCAATTAACCATTTTCAGAAATCGCCGGTTTAAAGGGATCTGTATAAAAATGCGCGAGTGAGCGCGAAAACTCTCTCGGCCAAGAAATTTATATCCTGCTGGCTTTATAGAGCTGCAGTGACCTAGACTGGGCTTCCCTCAAAGCTCGTTTTGTGCCTATTGTGGCGTAACGTTTGCTCCCAAGCTCGTTCAAAAGCGTTTCTTTCATCTTTTTCCGAGTGCGCGCATTCTTTCATTCTCAAAATACTCAAAACCAGTTTACCGCTAGGTGAAGCCAGGGATTGAAAGCTGTCTTGTGGACACTCTCTTGTGTTACTTGTGTTTCCCTCTTGACCATCCTAATATTTGTTTTGACAATGTGAAAGTACAGGCGCTCCTCCTCGCTCTTGGCTAAGGAGACAAACTAGTACTAGCTCTTGGTTGTTGATCAACGACAAAAGCTGCTGTCTTTTTCTTTTTTATAGCCGATGTTCTTCCTGAATGTGCACGTTTGTCGTTCACTCGTGTACTCATCATCAAGCCTGGCGGCCAGACCAAGTTCGAGTTCGGCTGTCAGAGATATGCAATCTCAGACTATACGTCAAGTCCGCCGAATCGCGTCAAGGCATATTACAAAGTTATTGCTCAATTCGTCATGAGCCGAGCCTGCCGCCAAACTAAAGCACACCAGTTGCCATGCCTACCGTACGTGAATCCTCCTTGTTCCTAAAATCTTTCAGTACCCATTATGTTGCATGTCCGAATTATTTTAAAGTAAACATGGATTGGGGCAGCTAATCCTTTCTTCTAAATCACAAAAAATCCCATCAAAAATGATTTTTAGCGAAGTCCTCACAGGTAGAGCGTCCCCTTTTGACGTTTGTGTTCTTACATAACCCATTTGAAACCCACTTGCCGAATATCTCCAAATGTAATTCGATTACTTTTAAAGAAATTTGTACTCTACTCAAAACAGTTCCTAGTAAAAGTAGCCTAAATACTACTCTAAATACATTTTCAAATTGGTATGTAGTATCGTATCTGAATTACCTTTGTTGAGTACCTGGCACCACACTGATTTCTATCAACGTTAAAACATGAAAAAGCAAAACCCGTGCCACACTGACGCTTTTCGCTAGCACTGATCCCCGACTTTCGTCACCTCAGGTGGCAACCTACTACTATGACCACGTTGCCTTTCACCATAGCTGGAGAGTCAGTGACGAAATGAGAGTGAATGGGCAGAGCTTCAGTTATCTGGCCTCCAGCGCGAGCATGTTACATTTGATAGCACCTCGGCGAGTCGTGTGAGCCTTGACCGCACTCGCGTAGCCGAAGCGTTTTCGGTATTAGAAGTTTTAGGGGACCATTTCTGCACATCCAATACGGTACGATTGTCGCTCTGATACGAACTGCGCATATGCCAGTCTTCTGCGTTAGCGCATGCGCAGTTCGTACAGGAGGGCCCATCGTGCCGTATCCGAGGTGCAAAAACGGTTCCCAAAGCTCTCTATTAACAAGCCGTCGAGACAAAGAAACCGCGTTTGTTGAGGAAGAGACGAGATTGCCTCGCCAGCATAGCGCAAAATGAGTGCTAGCGCGCCATTCTTGAGGCGATCTGCGTCCCAAGCTCCTCGAACAAAAGTGCTCCGCTGTGGAGAGGACGTCCGTGCACTCATGCATTATTGAACAGTGTAACACATGGCCTCAAAAGACTTAATGCGGCTCTCTCCTTAGGCAGTACCTTTGATACGAAAGCTGCTCGGAGAATCGCATTCACGAAAAATACAACCCTAGCTGGAATCTCGAAACTTTTAAAAATTTGCATGGTTCTCGGATAATGATTAGTGGTTGTACGCATTTTGGAATAATGGAGATTGGCAGAAGTTTGGGTGCAATCCGGCCAAAAAGAAGCAATTGATGAGAGATTCTTCTAGCTCATCTGCCAACTTCAAGATCCTATTAATGCACTTTTTCTAAGGTATTGTTCTCTTTCTGTACCTTAGAAAAGTGTCTCAGTAGTCATTGACAAATTCGTCGATATTTATATCACATCTTGTTCGCTTCATCGAAATCATCCCCAATGCATTGTTTCGCGAGTTTCAACGAACGAAATATTTTCTACAGGGTAACAATGAGAATTCGTCCAGTGAACAAGAGGCAAAAAAGCCTGCAGATTTTAGACAATATCCCAGTCATAACTTGTTCAAAAAAGGGAACTGAACCCAGTCAACCTGGAGTTGTTGAAACATGTTGACGCATGAAATCTAGAATTAATAATGTTTTACTCTTTGCTCGATCAACCATGCATGAGGACTCATAACTTCTCAGATTATGAACACAAACAAAATTAGAGCAAATTTTAAAGAAGTGTCAGTGCTGCGATTTGTCGGCAGAACTCAAGCTAAGCTACAAGCTAGCTAGCCTGGGTCGTCCGAAATGATTGTGTGTGTGAACCGAGGAAAGCAGACGAGCTATTCTAGTCCTGAACGTTTTTGGGAAGGCTCCACATTGACGAGCATTGTTCAAAACTGTTAAGGGCTAAAAAAGAAACGAAAAGAACCTAAGCCATTTTATTAAACTCACGCACGTTTGTGTTGACAAGTTTCCGAAGTCAAAGTTTTTTTATGTCATTTCACGACGGTTCGACAAAAATGCATTATATAAACATTCAGATGCATGCGACAAACAAGTATTTTGGCACGGAAGACGCAAACAAGCATAGAAATCTGCAAAGTTCAACCACCACAATCTGAACAAAATTCGAGTGCATTGTTTGCCGTACAAAATTTGAGTTTCGGGAAAACGAACTTATATTCTTTCCTTAATTAAAAACAAAACAGCACAAAAACTAAGACAATGTAAATGGTAAACGACATTACACAGCACTAACTCTCAACTGAAGATTTATTTATGTTAGCATTTAGTATAGTAGCAAACACGCCACATCACATGACTCGAGGAAAAACACAAAAAATACATATCACGTATTGAATACAACACCGTTACTGGTTTGACCTCCTTGCTATGAGTACTGCCGCTCTTTATCTGAAAAAGATAAAGAGCGGCAGTAAAAGCACAATGAGGTTATTGTCTTATATTGTAACGATATGTGTAACCTTTCAGATGAGTATGCCGAGCTTACGAAAACGCACATTTGGTTGCATTGGTTTTTACGTTGTTGCAAACCCCTCTTCTAACGTACTTCTTCAATTCATCCTGAAAAGGGCCTGTGCTTTTTCTATTGACTTCAACATAAAAACACAGATATGAAAAGTAGCCCGCTGAAAAGGCGTCTCAATAGAACGAAGTTCTGACCATAGAAATAATCTGCTTTTTCTCTCGCACCTCTTTATCATAGTATTGTTGTATTCAGCCCTTTGAGCAACTACTTAGCTCGTCCACTTTATTTTTGCGCTTTCTAAATCATTTTAGACTATGGCGAGTGGTGACAGTGAATTAGTAAGTTTTGTGAGCCTTTAAAATATTCCCGTGGTGCGAACTCGTCAAACACAAAGTTGGTGCAGAAGTTTACGGGGCATACCGATTGAACTCTCTCGACAATGACGCCGGACGTTTGTCGCTGAAGTCAGAAGGGCGCACCCCGCAAACTCTCGGCTCCAACTTTGTGTTTGACGAGTCTAGCGCTCCTGGTTTTCATCCAGGAAACAAAAAATAACAAAATATCTTGCGTAGCTCACTTCACCGTATATAGAGCCTTAAAACCAAAGCAAGCAAATTGTTGTGTGCATGTTTATACAGCCGGAAGTTAGTCTGCCTTAGTGGGCGTCCTTAAAACTAAGAAACCACACATCTCAAAGGAAGAGGACGTGTTTTGTCGCTTTGTCTCACCCGTCAGTTCAGTTGTTTTGCGTGAATTTAATCGGTTTTTGAACTGCTCGCAACGCTTTATGCCACTCCCGAAACGTTCATTACAAATGTCGTCGTCTTTTATTTTAAGAGGCATAAAGGACGTCCGAGGTTATAAAAGCACCTTTCCCAACTGAATTGTGCACTTGTTTTATGAGCGATCAAACAACAAGTTAAAGCCCATAAAGAAACGCACAAGCGCACACAAAGAGTTTTTCTTACGGCTGTGCTTCAAGAATAGTTGCTCTCAACTGGATAACTTTAGTCGGGACGTAACAGTTGACATGATAGTGCAGTTATGCACTAATTTAAGTTAAGGGAGCCGGTGCTTTTATGTCTATGCTATTTTCGTTTTGTGGGTTCACATGCCTAAACGGTCAAGACTAAATTCTATGCGTTCGCAGTACACAAAAACAAACACTATTCAACGACAAAAAAAAAAAAAAGAAAACGCGCAATACGCGTAGATTACAGCTTTCTTCAATCACCGTGTGCTGTTTTCGGGTAGAAATGCGCGTAAACATTTATAACAAAATCGAAGAACGTGATGGCGGTACTTTATGTGCGCGTCATTAGAATGAAGCCCATACATGGTTCTACATTAGGCTGAAATGTACACGAACACATATAGTAGCTTCAGCCTTCTAAACGGACAACATAACACGTCTATACTTAAGATTACTCTTTCGTAAGCCTTGGAATTACTACTCCAACAGCGAAAAATGAATCGATGAAAACAACACGACCGCGACGAAAACAAACGAGTTGCAAGACGTTTTCAAACTGAGTAGGGGCAAATGTTCCGAACGTGCTCTCACCATCGCATTCAGTCTTAATGCAACGAGGGCATCTTTGGTTCATGGGTAAAAGCAAATTCAAACAATAAAAGTAAGCTCCATATATTTTTTTAAAACAAACTAAACAAAAACACAAAAAACATTACGCGTGCAGACGACGGCAGCGCTTGGAAAACGTGACTCGCTTGAGTAGTATTACGATATATTTTTTGCATTAAAAATGGTACGGCTAGTAAGAGCAAAACGAAAACAATCCAGAATTCAGGAGTTGTACTCAAACGCAGTATTGAACGAACAGTTCGTTTTAGTTATTTTCTTGTTCATGAAAAAAAAGACAAAAAGAAAGACTAAGCGGCAACGAAAACTCACCCTCCAAGCCCAAGAACCCGACCCTATCCCCAAGGAATTCCGCCGAAAATTTACTTTAACGCGTCCGCACAGGCAGGAGAGTGATTACGCCTCATATGGTTCGCAAGTTGGGCGACGATAAAAAAAGGCACACAAGACCCAACGTATCAGTCTATTATACCACGGTGCCCATCACCACCAAGGTGTCATCCTGCCCAAGCTTGGTCGCCTTATTGCTGGAACTACACGGCCATCGCCACAGACCGGACCTATACCATCAATAGTCTGCGACCCCGACGACCGAGCACAGGACATCCTCTCTTGAATTAAGCGAGCAGGGGACTCTGAACGGAGGTTCAAGGCGCTGCAGTCCGTCCTCGACTGCGCCACAGTCGACCGGATTGAGTGCCCCCTTATAAGCAGAGTCCTACCGCAAGCCACCCTGCAGTGCGACCGCATGATTAAGGCCATCAATATACGTATTTATTACCTCACCTCCACAAAGAAATAAAACATGCTATAAAAACTGTCATTACCGAGACAAAGCAAAAATGTAAGGTAGACACATAAAAAACGCCTTAAACAACCGGTCGCCATACAAAACAAACAAAAAACTAGAGAACACAGTTGACTTGGTGTACATAAACGCACTGAAACGTTCCCGATAAAGATGGCGAAACCTTTGTTTTAACCTGCTTATTAAAAAAAGGAAAGCAATCATACTGCTCATACTGCTGGACTGGAGGTGCCTGTACATTATCTGTCACAGTTATGAACACTACGAACAATGGACAGTGTGGCTGCCTTCTAAGCCGTTTGTATGACGCCGTTTAGCAAATCATTGCAGAGCGTCTTTAAGCCATTAAGCCACATTTACAGAGTTGTTACATCGCTGCAGAGATAATGACATAATTATTTGCGGACACACTTCAAGCACCTTCGGTGCATGTTTGCTTCATCCATATGTATATGTGTGTTTCAAAGGCGTCTCAAAACAGTGTTTGTATGAGGAATGAGACAGGAGAGCCCTACAAGGAAGAAACATGCCTGGTGCCGTCGCCTCCAGACTGTTTTTTGTATAATGTATGAACATTGTGGCCGTGGCTTAAAGGAATCCACACGAGCAAAAATAAAAATATATAAAAAAGAAGTAGGCGAGCAGTCTTTGGCCATTAATTACACAAACGATGGTCCTTAATTGCCTACGCACTCCATACAAAAGCCAGGTAAATAACGGTCTTACGCGGGGACTGAAAGGGTTTTCTGGCAGTCCTCAATGATGTCCTGAGAAGTTTTAGAAGTTTTTTCTTAGATCAAAGTTTCCGCAAAGAATTATTACAAACGAAACATTATAGCAAATCTGCCGTGTTCTCTTACCCAACTCCACCGACATCTCCTCCGCACTAACCAACCACACCGCTCACATTGAGACTAGCCAAAAAAAAAAAAAAAGTAAACTAATCCTTTTTTTTATAAACGCTTTTCCTGCGGAAATTTTGTCCCGGACGAAATATCGGCGCGTACAAAACATATCGGTAATGTACACGTTTAGCAGCCCAACATAGATTTCGCTCGTTAGGACGGCGGTGATGTATGGCGCCCATCCGACACGATTTTTTGTTATTGTTTTTTATCGCGAAATTGCTTCTTTTGCTTTCTGCTGTCGCTACAGACTTTTCGCGCTGTCGGTAGACGAACATACAGAAGCAGTCTCGAACACAGGATTTATTGGGGCGTAGTGGGGAGGAGGCGCCTGAGTAGAAAGAACAAAAATAGGTCAAAAGACAATTAAAAAAAAAGATTGTTTGAAAACTAAGAAGGGAAAATCTAGGCTGACGTCTGCAATGACATCCATAACTCCTATGCACGCACGTGCGCAGCCGCGGATATTATTTAGGAAGCGGTCACACTGCTATAGTACATCGTGCAAAAGACAGTCTGCGGATGTGTTCGAGGAATACGTAATAGCTGCCTTCGGTTTACCTGCACCTCCTGAACCGGTGCAGAAAACTGCAGGGCAGTCTACTTCCGGTATAGTGTATTGGGACACGACCGTAAGTAGACCGCCCTACACTCTTCGGCACCGGTGCAGGAGGTGCAGGTAAATCGAACGAAGCTAATATGTACGAAGCAAAAGCATGCTTCGAACATTCATGCTTCAGCCTGTCCGCCGGATTATTCTTTCATTTTGTCGGCAGAGAATCTCCGTGTCTTTTGTAGGATTAGTGAGCAGTAAGACTGCACTCTTTTAGGGGAACCAAGGGCCGCATATACCATACAGTTCTTGTAATATACGCGAGAGGTTCAACTAGAGCTAGTGCCTATGCAACTTCAAGGAGGCAAATTGAAGAAGACAGCAACCAGCCTGCTTTTGCGGTGCACCTGTGCATTCCCATGGGAAAACGCGCGTGAATTTTGTCTCTTCACCAGAAAATAACGTGGCTAACTTTTGTTTTTTGGGTCGTACCGAATAGTATGTACCTTTATGAACATCGTAAAAGTGTAACTGCTTTAGTTACAGGATTAGTTTTTAGTACTCAACGATGTGAAATTTTGCTAAATTTCTGGCCCACACCTCTGTTCCATGGCAGTTATGCCCCGTCCTGTCACTATATCAGAATGACTCCGTCGTACATCTTTACGGGCGGTTGAAAAAAATATTCGGAACGTAAGGAATAAAGTACGTGGGATATGAAAGGTGTGTCTTTTTATCATTTCCTGTGTCGAGCAGCTTTTATCGGGTACCTGCTCTCTGGCTTCTTCCTATTTTCAAGATTTCGAGCGTGCGGGTGATATTTTGAAGGTAGAACAAGCATCTTCGTAGATATTCATGAGCAGAAAAATAAACCACTACTTACATATTGGAGATTAGACCAGACTATATTACGTGGCTTTCAATTTATTTTGATCGTCTGCATGCACAAAGTGTTACTTATGCAGTGTTATTGCGTAGTTCCTGCCGTCTCTCTTGGTTTTTCACATGTCCTTCCTTCGTTTGGCACGTATATCCCCCATGCTGGAATGCACCAAACCCGTGTTCGCGCTAACACTGTCCTACATCGCATTTTAGCACCATTTTTCATGCCACGAACTTAAAATAAGAATGCCGTAATTTACCAATTATTTCGTCTGCGTGACTGAGAAATATTGCACGTACGAATTATTCGTGATACTTGCTCTGACAACCGAACGCAGTGAAAAGATGCACTAACTTTTTCCCATAGAAAAACATTACCGGAAGTCAATTTCCGACTGATTGCTGCCTGCTTCGATTCGCCGCAGCACACTAGCTCCAGTTGAACCTCTAGCGTACATAATGATAACTCTATGCCATTTACGATGAGCGAAATCATACGGACGCCGAGGAAGGATGCGAGCCACGCTTCGGCGGAAAGACGCTGCGCTGCCCATAATTGTCACGTGCCTCATTTGGCGTCGAATGGCGACCCACTCGTGAAACGCCGTGAAGCCTCTTCCGAGACAACGGCGAGTGTACCGCTTCGCGGTAGTCAGATCGGCCACCGCATCTCCGGTGTCGAGGAGATCGAATAGGAAAGCGACAACGATGGAGAGCACCTCCCTTCCCTTAACCCCCGCCCCCCCGCCCCCTTTCTTTTCCCCTCGGCCATCTTGAGTTCTATATTTTGTTCACATCCATCGTCGTCAGGTGAATTCAGGAGCTCAATAACGCCGGCTCCCACAAAAATGCGAGTTGAGCGAATCGGTTTCCGCCACCGTCCTTTTGAATTTCATGCTGAAAATTGTTTTCGCGATAAAGGCGCAATATACATATTGCTATATTACCCAAGCATCAAGGAGAATGCAGGGATTGGTGTTCCACGTGCCGCACGTGCTGGCGTCAGCAGTAGTAACTTTGCTAAAGGAAATACCTAAAACAAATGGCGTAGTGCACGTATGTTCTCAACGCTTTATTTTAATTATTTACTTCGAATATTTTACACGAGAAGGCGTGCGCGTGTGGCGCGTGGAAAACCAATCCCTGCATTCTCCTTGATGCTTGGGTAATATAGCAATAGGTCTCTTCACCCAACGCATCGAATTATAGCGTGGGGTGGGGCACTCTGCTGTAACAAAAAGTGCACAAAAAATGAAGGTGTCAGCGGACAGTCTGTTTTGGTATGTTTTGTATATAAAATGTTCCACAATATTTGTACCACAAAATTCGGACGTTTTGTTTTGCCATATGAAAAAGATGTCTCGTGGTTCCATGGTTCCACAATTTTACGATTTAGAACCACCTTGTGGAGGTACGAGCTTCCCTCAGCTTACTGGACATTTCACTGTATTTGTAAAAAAAGTAACTTGTCGTAGTCAAGTGTGACTAGGACGTCAATTCAATCATTTAAAATTACCGTAAAAAAGCTACCGAGGTTTATTTCTGAGGTACAAAAAAGCTATCAAGTTACATATTCTCAATCCCCTCTGCATATGTACTTTACAACTGCGAACCATGGATTTTCTTATTTTAATTTTATTATTGGAGCAGCACTAGCACTCCTGCCAGGTAAAACCCGCGTCCTTTATTTATGTAACCTGGTATGGATGCATAACTAGCCATGACTGTATCGAGATGCAATATGCAGTGTGTTTTTATGTTTAGCGAACATTAATAAAGACTGATTGATTAATAGATCGAGGAAGTCCTCAGAAAACGTACCTACATGCATCGAAATTTGCATCACTATGAAGTTTTTGTTTTGCAGCATAAATACCCTGTTTCTTGTCCACCCATCTGTGAATTTACGAAGAACCCCACGCACGACGACTAACAAGATATCGGTGCAACGAGGGTCATGAAGTGTATGTCGCTGTCAGCTCACAAAATGAACGACGTGGCGAAGCTCGGATAAATAACTACCACGTGGAAGACGAGGCCTGCGCACGACGTCGACGTCCGGCGATCGTCGACTCGTCCTAAGCAGCAAACCCGCTGAACCTCGGCGATAGAGACCGCAAAAGTTGATGACGGGGGCATTTTCGGCGTCGTCGCGTGCAAACGTCGCACTTGCGAAACGCAGCGAGACACGCTGACGCGAGGTAGACGGCGATTCGTAGATCCATTAGTGATGGCGTTTGGGAGGAGGGGTGGTGAGGCCTTTGTCTTTTAGGTGGCATTGGATAAACACGGCCTGGTACGAACAGCCTATATTTGTTCTGGAATCCCCCTTCTTTGCGTTGTATATAGTCGCGAGGCTCAAATAAAATTGGCCAGGAGGCGCGCCGATGCGCACGAAGGAAATCGAAAATGTGAGCGAGGCAATGGCGAGAGAACAAAGCGCTTGTAAAACAAACAAATTTTATTTGTCAAGAAGAAAAAAAAAGGAAACTCGCGCTCAGCTAGAAGACGGGTATATCCTAGCGAAGGATTCCCATTTTATTTCGTCCCTAAACGGAAGATAAACAGTCACTTTATTCTAAATACAAACTGTTTTTTCTTTTTGTCTTCTATTCCACGCCGGCTCCGAAAATGCTTGTCTATATAGATTCCCATCAACGATGGCTTTTACCTATGGAGCCTGTACACAACCAAACAAAAAGTTCCATTACCGGCTTGCACATTCTGTTGTTAAAGCGCGCTAGACAAATTCAGTTATCTTCTAAAGTACAATAGACTCTTTTTGAAAACCCCATCAAGCAACGTTGGTGGTCGCTATTTTGGGGCCAGAGGCTGATTGGATTTGAGCTCACGCCAAACGCTGACGTCAGCGCTCGTGTCCAATACATGCTCAGACACGTGATCAAGCAATGGCCCACTCGGATAATGCGCGCAGCAGCTACCAGATGGCGCCCTTATCTTGAAAATGGTAAGACAAATTGGCTGAGGTAGCGTAAGCTACCGCCCGATCCAAAGGGCTCAGCCGTATTCATCCATCCATCCATCGGGGTCGTTGATGCACCATGTAAGGTGCAGGATAACGACAGACCCTTTTATTGTTTAGAAACACAGGCCGCGTCTTTATTTTTGTTGTTGTTGTTTTCAATTTGTAATTACCTTTAATTCATCCGCAGCACTAAAAAAAAAAGCACGAGAGGGAATTTGTCAAGTTGTCGCTGCAAGAGTCAATTCTGGTGTCTCTGACCAGCAACCCAACGTACGGCCTTTTTTGCTGCTGCCAGTACGCTGCATGAAAATGATCAACTTTATTTATGCCTGACAAGGCATGACTCGAGGAAAGGCGTGTGGTTTAGCTGATACTTTCGAAGCTTACATGAACAGTTTTTAATCGATTTTTTCGTTGATGTATGGACGTAGTTGGGTTGAACGACAGATTATAAAGTAACTAATTAAGGCGTAACTACAATTAAAAAAATATATATATAGTCGGAAATATAGAGCTAGTGGCATAAACCTCTTGAAGTCAAGGACTTTTAATCCGCAAATAAGGTAACTTGGTATTTGCCCCAACGCAGAAACGTCGAATTTGAATCATGGTGACCCTCACAAAAAGAAGTTATCCAGATTACTAGCAGATTCAGCGTTAACACATAATGAAGCCGGTAAATAGAAACATTATAAAAGAGTGAGTAAACTTGCTGGACTTTATGAAGATGAATAAGCCGCCAACAAGAAACAAGTATCGCCAGGCGACGTTAGCTCTATGCAGCACGTCATAGAGGCTGTTGTTCTCCGTTCTCCCACGGTTATTGAACCTGCCACCGAGCGAAATTAGTCGGTTGTTAGCAGCATGTTCGCTCCGTAGAGGGCAATCTTAAGATCAACGTAAAGTTCGGAAAATAGTTTTTTTTTACAAATCATCGTTACTTTTCTGAAACACGCACTTGTTTATATCTTAATCTGTGTTTCTATATCAGACGAAAAAAACGGTTTTCACGCCAGTCCCTCGAATAAGGTTATAGCCGAATAAGCAAAAATAAAATGATCTGCATTTTGTAAAAAAAAAAATCAGAAGAACCCATCCTTTGGGAATGATTATCTACGTTAATGCGAATACCATCAAACGGTGCGGAGTTATGCGCGTTCGTCAGGTGGCCGGCACACCTCTAGATACGCCAGCCCACTCTTGAGGCGATTCTAAATTTGTTGACACTTTCAGCAGCCCTGCGCACGATCTCCCGCAGCCCAGCACGTGCGTTTGTGTCACTTAGGAAGGCGAGCAAAGCACGCGCCATACGCACAAACACTCAAAATGGTACCGACCAGACTTTCTGGCGTCTCAGCTAGTGTCAACCAACGGTAGTCTAAACGGCTTGTTTATATCTTTACCATAGGACGCGCTTACAGCGCTGTCGCGCTACCGGTGCGCGCGCGTTCCATGCACGAGGGCTCATTCCGCTCTCGTGAGGCTGAGCACGGCCGCTACATCACCTCTCCCGAGCGCGGGAGAGGTGAGCTAGACGGCCGTGCTCGGCCTCACGAGAGCGGAATGAGCCCTCGTCATGGAACGCGCGCGCACCGGTAGCTGTGACGGCGCTGCAAAGCACGTCCTATGGTAAAGATATAAACAATTTTAGAGTGCGTTGAATGACTGCCCTCATAGCTCTGTGGTTAGCGCGTCTGCCTGCTGATCAAAGGGTCAACGGTTCGAATCCCAGCCGGCATGCCAATGTCTTTGTATTTATTATCGACCCGCGGCGTAAGAGGTTAGATAGCCAGATAGATACATAGACGAAAAGTGCGTGAAGTAGCCAAAGAATGCTGATTCGCATTAAAAAAAGGAGTATATCTAACTCGATAAAATGGGACGATTGACGTCGATTAGCATCACTTTTTAAAGCCCATTTCTCCCTCGAGCTTTGCCGGTCTTGACTCCAGGTCGTCCGATTCCCGCTGTTTTGGAGGTGCTATCAATAAGAAAATAACCGCAAAACATCACGCTGCATATGCTTGTATCGTGTAATCTACGTGTAGACATAAACTGTCCACAGCAAGATGTGCATGCCACAAGCACCACGACCTCGACGACCTCTCAGCTGATTTTTCTAAAGAGCCTTCAAGCCTCGTTGTCGACGGCCCGAAGATTTATTTGATGGATGTGGGTAATGAGGGAGCTTGTTGGGGTCGCCCACCGTGGTCGCGATTGAAGAACGTTCGTTCAAAGAACAAACTTCGTACACTTTTCTATGACTCTATTAAAGGAGGAAAAAAAGAAACGATTTTGTTGTACGTAGAGCTACAAGACTTCCGAACTCTCGTCGATGCTCCTATAAAACTGAAATCTTACGCTTTGAGTACTCACTAATTTTGTATATTTAAATATAGTGCAAGAACATGCAGTATGATTGGAAATTTACTTTTTGCTGGCGCAAAAGCCACGCGGGTTGCGATGTACCAGCTACCAAAGAGAATGTAAAGTGAGAGAAATGCGTAGTCCGATTGAGGAAACGAAACCCCGTTTCTAGGCACGCGTAAATAAACAAGGGATTGCAGAAAGCCGAGTCTCCGTGTAAATGCAACGCTAGCGGAGATGACAATGTGCCAAAGTTTAAGAAGAGGACGTTACTGCGTCAAAAGATAAAACAGAAAAAAAATTCCTCCATCAGCCGACGGGTGAAACCTTAGCCTACTATTTGTCGAAATAAGAAATGACACGCAATCACGTGATGACCTTGTGCCACGTGGTGTGTCACGGTGTAACGTGACCTGACACTACAATGTCACGTCACGGTGTCAATCGACGGAACAAAACAGACGTACGAATATAGTGCATCTAGATCGCGGGATGACGTCACATCATCACGTGACACTTTGCCGTCATCGGGGCTACATTCCACGGACCCGAAATCCCCAAAGCAGCGCAGTCACACCGCCAATGCCTCACACGCAAGACAATCTGCAGACGCTGTTTAAGGTGTGTTAATTTATCGCCTGACGGGCCTGTGGCATTGTTCACGAAAAGTCTGCCTTTGGACATGTTCAAATCATTCGTATGTATGAAGCGAACATGCTTAGAATATACATGAGGCGCGTCGGCAGGTTATTTAGTCATCGTCACTGCAGCGGCTACAGTGCCTTTTTAGCATGGTGTAGGAGGACTGCGCAATGTAGCTTGCCCTATAAATGCTTCACATTTAGAACAAAAGCGAACTAGGCCTAGAAAACAGAAAAGAACATACCGGAAACTGATCTAACACGGTAGGAGGCTCGGAGCACTCAATCTCCCGATTCTTTTTGTTTAGTTTTTTGTTTTGTTATATCTCGATATATCTACGTCCGACGCAGCAAGGACGTGAAGAGGAGCCCCATATTTCCTTCAACACGAGCAAGATGGGGAGCGTGGCAAAAAGGGACTTGGGGAAAACAACTCGCGTTCGCAAGGGAAAACTTGGTTTGGCGGGAACCTCGCGTCCCGACAGCTAGAGCTGTCACGAAAAACGATGACGTAACAAGGCGAAGTAAAAAACAAAACAGAAAAACAGGAACAAGTGGTGAGAATAGAGATGCTGCGCCGAACAACACACGCACGTTTTCCTTTCGAGATAAGCGTCCGCGCTGTCCTATATTTCGCTGAAAAACGGCCGAGTGGATGCTATATGCCCAAGGCAGAAGCTGCGCTTTGAATATTCTTTTGTACGTGTGCGCAGAATCAGGCCGTTCTACATATTGGTTACCCCAACAAAACCACAAAAACATACACTTTAGATTTGTTTGAAGCATGCACATGTGTAAAGCAGACATTATTCGAAGGCGCTTCATGAGCGTCGGCAAATAATTTTGTCATAATTTCTGCAGCGTACACCCTGACGTTTGTATGACGTAGGAGCAGTAAGGCTGTGGCTTAAACACGTGGTCTAAAACTATACACATGCAAGAAAAAATAGGGATTGAGCTTGATGTTTGTAGTCCGTTCCATTATTTCGAGCTCTTGTAAGCATGGCGCTGCCATGAAAGATATACACCTTTGCAAGTGGGACCTCCGCTTAACCTCGAACCGCGCGCCCAGGTAGGGCGAACTTACACTTAAGCCAGGACGGTTCGCTGCTTTTCGTACAAGGTTGCCAAGCGTCTCTTGCGAAAGAAGGTTATATATATATATATATATATATATATATATATATATATATATATATATATTAAGGAATACAAGAATAAAATAAAATAAGGCTCCAATCCATGCCGTGAAGGTAGTTAGACAGAGAGGCTGTGGTATCATCTGCAATGATTGCCCACTGCACTATATACTCTTTTCATGACAAACGCCATCAGGTAGTGCTTCAGTCCTTGACGTCCCGGATAACTTCCGTTTTACAAAAAGAATGAACAAAAGCCACGTTAACACCGCTGCTTGAAATGTAGGTGAAACGTTTAACCACCAATTCTCCAGGCGAACGCCAAAAAAACGAAGGAGAGCGAGATCTGTTAAAATGTTTCTACTATTCTTGTAAACCAGCTTGCCTCCTCCAAAATGTAATATTGTACAGCCGAAGGCCCTCGTTAAATCTCCAACTTTGTTGTCCGTGTAGCATTTATGCTTTCTGGCATTGGGGACATAAGCAAGCTCAACAGGCTTTCAAAGACGGCGCCACCGGAAATCGCTTGGGTCGCAAGCTGCAGTTCATGTTTGTAAACAGCAAAACGGTCAATACCAACTAGTTCACGAAAGAAAAGTAAATGCACTGTTCCAAAACGTTTTTATAAATGAAAGACTTCGTACACTCCCGTAGCTTATGCAACCACAATTTTTACTGAGAAACGCATGAGAAGAGCCGTATGTGCTTTGCATAGTTAACGGGGCTAGTGACGTCACTCCACACTTCGTACTCTGCCACTGCCTGGCAGCTTATGCAACCGCAATCTTTACCGAAAAACGAATGCGGAGAGCATTACGTGCTTATTATCTATCACGTGGTTTTGACACTTGTTTTGTGGTTTTCTTATTGAATCAAGTGTCAAAACCACATGATAGAGATAAGGTGGGCGCAATAGTTTTCTGTTAACTGTTCTCTAGACTACTGTTCTGTCGACGGACACGAAAAAACCCGAACAAGGAGTCATATACAGCTTCACTATAAAAACAGCACTAACCTTTATTGTGTTTGCTAGACGTTTTTAGCACGTGCTACGTGGCCATTTTCATCCCAGTTAAAACCAAAAGGAAAATATAAACGTTTCCAAAGAACGCAAACGGGAGGGATGTTGAGAGCCGCATGGCCATTGCATCAACAATGGCTGCGCTCGAGGGAACGCTGGCGTCCCCAACTTGCTGCAATAGAGGCTGCGATCGTTATAAAGTCAGCTCTAACCCTTAAGCATGCTCCATCATAGAATATTTCATGGCGCGATTCTGTGTAAATACGTCACCCTGCGTTTCGAAACTGTAAGTAGGTCGCTAACGAGCGCTAACGTCGGCCATCGGCGATGCAGAAGACACCGCCATCTTGTCCTCGCCCATTTCAGTGACGTGCCCCTAGCCAACAGCTCCTAGAAATAAGGCCGTAGCGTTCTTCTCGTGACGTCGCAAAGGAAGGCCATCGGGGGCGCGCGTCGAAGCGAAGGCCATGCGCGTGGATCGACCGTCGTAACGCGCTTTTCGTCACATACGCGTGTCTTATTAGCTAAAATGAAAGCTGCACATTGCAATGGGTCTAAGAAACACTTTATTACACGGGCAAAACATTACACCGTTAAACAATTGATACGAAATCGCACGAGGTATGCGAAGAAGACGTCTATAGAAAAATGTGATTGTTTTAAGTAGAAAATATTGAGTCACGCAATTTTTGCTGTAGGAATGCATATTTTATACTGAAATATTTCGACAAAATGGCGAGACACGCAGTGATTGGACACAGCACAGATCAGTTAAAAATCAGGTAAACGTAGCCAACGCGAACACGGCTCGACAAGTGTCACTTTCGATCATGTAAGCGATGTTATCGCGTGAAGTCACTGAATTAAAATTAATGTAATTTCGATCGAATGACAATATGGGGTAGACAAATCAGCTTGCGACGCTTCTATAATCACTCAAAACAGCGAGCTGATTAAATCCCGTATTATTTAATCAAAATATATTAACTTTTCCGTGTGGTAGGGGTACTATAACTATACTATAACAGTCAACTAATTTACTTCTCCCAATGGGCACGAGCTGCCTAAGAACAAAATATAACCTATTTTGTATACAATAATACTATTACCTTAATACAGTTAAGATTCTAATATAAACGCGGTAAAGGCAACAAAATAAGATTAGTATAAATGAACACATAAGCACAAACAACGCACATTCAATAATCACACAAACTTGTTATTTACCTTCAGTATAAACTAGAATATTACCACGCATATTTACAAATGTCGACGCAACCGCACACGGATAACGACGAAGAACAAAATTCCATTCTATCACGAGATTTAAAAAAAGAAATCGACTGCAGCACTTTACTTGCGTCTTACATGACAAAGAAAGCCCGTAAATAAGTTGTATCTCACCTGTTGATCGTATCCATACGTCCCACAAGAACCATCACGAAAACATTTGAACACGAACTTCAAGAAGTCTCTCTCTGTCGAGATAGAGGTCATCGACAAGTGTCATCGTTGACTAGTTGCCACACACGTCACTCAAACCGTAGCAGGACTTGTTTCGCGAATCCACGTAAATGCCGTAGTATCAAGCGAACAAAAAAAATCTACCTGAGATTGCGGTGACGACAAAAAAACGACGGGTAGGAGGATCAAAAGAACCACACACACACACACACACGAGAGCAGCAGCAGCAGTGTGGGACGAGAGGCTTAACATTGTCGACTCATCTCTTGCTCATGTGCGCTCCCTGCAGATTTTTTTTCGGCTCCTTTCTCTTCTGAAATGTCTCAGCGTTTCTTTTCAGACAGTCAGCAGCTCACACACAACGTAAATTTACCAGAATCGGAGCCCGTACGAGGGAAGAAGATGTCGCATCGGAAATTCGGAGCCGGTTCATTCGAAAAGTGTGGGGAGCTGCGGGACTGCGCGTAGTCCCGCGGTTACGGGGATAATCATAAGTATAAATTTGGTACTTTCAACCTTAGTAAAGCGTTGTATATTACGTTTTAGTTATATATATATATATATATAAATTGTACAAGACTGCGCTTTTAAAACGTATATTAATGTCGGATAAACGCGCAGGAACACCACCGCGCCGCTCGAGAAGAAACATTTTTTTCACGTCGATATGCGTCGATAGCAGAAATTTTCTCACGTAGTTGCACCATGGCCCTCCTTCCTCCGACATTGTGACGTAACCACTCGGAGCTCTACGGCCTTATTTCTAGGAGGTGTTGCCCTAGCCAACCTCAACGTGGCGGAAACGTTACGCGGCGCCAGCATCACTCGCAATGGCAGCGCACAGGAGCCTTTCTTGCAAGCGTGTATAATAAGTCTGGGCAACACCCGTGTTTTATTTATTTTGGGGGGGAAAAAAGGGGAGGGGGGCATTAGACAGAGATATCAATATTTGCTAGTTTGCACTGTTGCGCAATCTAAAACTTTGGATTGCAACGAGTCGTCTGCCATTATGACACGACGCACGTATTTCCAGTACTATTGTCGTCACGATAAATATTACGGTACGACTCGTTATACTGCTTGGTATAAAAAGGGGGTTCAAAACAGGTTTGTCAATAAGACTTTCTTGGAGGCCTGGACTTGCTTTCATAATGTTCATGAATATTTGCCACTCGGTGTCGTCTTCGTCTTGTCCATTATAAAGTTTACGTACAATTTTTTACCAATAAAAGAAAAACAGAGCTTACCTTGTCTGGTTTTCCGAACTTTCACCGATTATTTCAAGATAAATTTTCTAACTTCGCTAAACTAATGCGGAGCGCAAGTTCGTCTGCTTTCTGCACAGGGGTTCCGATGATGTAAGAACTCCGAGCTCTTATTGGCTGATGGAAAACAATAGTGGATACAAGTCAAGGCATCTAGCATTGAGGTCATGCCCACTATCTTTCCAAATCGAAGCCAACCTGAGCTCGGCGTCGTTCTGACGTCACCGCAACTCCTGCGCCAGAAGCAGACCGACTTGCTCTCCGCATAGGGTTCTAGCTTGCACGAGGCCATGATGCAACGCTACTACCGGTTCGTAAATCTCACCGGTACACGCCGGAATCCATGTTGGAGGCATTCGTCGCTTCTATGCTATGTTTCGCGTGCTTTGGGGACGTGTTCGAACTGTAGTTTATCCGCTCACTCGAGGTTTAAAATGGTCAGTTGCGCCGTAAATAAATGTTCCATCCGTAATAGTCGGCGACAACGGAACTACGGCCTGCATTATTGGTTTTTCTAGAATTCCGGAAATAATTAGAAACCTGGAAGAGGTGACGCTCAAGCAGTCGGTTCGCCGGCGTTATGAATTGCTCCCAAGGATACCCGGGCAAAACCTCGAGCAGGCGGGTAAAGAAGGGAACAAAATGCGGTGAATCCTGGGCGCTAACAGCTTCAGTTCCGAGAGAAGGAACGAGAAAGAAGGCGACAAAAGAGCAGAAAATGAAAGCAGACGAAGGGTTAGGCCAGTTCGCTTTGCCGCGACAAGGTGAAGTTGCTGGGGCGCTTGTCAACTGTATTTATTATTGTCAATACTCGATTACGGTGTTTTTCTCAAAGTAAGAGAGAAAATAACAAGATACAGTCATCACAGGTGATGTTTTGCTGCTTCTTTGTGTATCAACGATATCGGCTCATCGGGACCGCCGATGTCTGCTTCTATGCCAACACAGGAAGGAGACAGGGATAGGAAAAAACGCTACAGAAGTAGCGTTCTTTCCTATCCCTGTCTCCTTCCTGTGTTGTCTTTGCACTACATTGGAAATAAACGAAAATATAACTACCTGGAAAATTCCTTGACCATTCAACATTAGGTGTAGCTACTGGATACAGTATAATCGCGTAATTTTATAAGGCGAGCGGTGTTTTAAAACATGTTTTCGAAGTCTGGGAAGAAGACGACACGGAGGACGATCGCGTAGCTCGCGCATCCGGGGCTCTTGCAGAAGCGACGATCGCTTCCCGCAGTGCAGCCTTGGATCCAATATGGCCACCCTTGAAGCACCATTGCGGTACTCTGCTCCACAAGGTGGAGCATATACAGTTACTCTATGACGCCCCAGAGAACTTCCGGTTTATAAAAAGAATGAACAAACGCCACCTTAACACCGCTGCTTGAAATATAGATATAACGCGATACCACCAATTCTCTGGGTGAACGCCGAAAGAACAAAGAAGTGTGACACTTGTTAAAACGGTTACAGTATTATTGTAAACCAACTTGCCTCCCTCAAGATGTAATATTGGAAACCGAAGGCGCTCGTTTAATTTCCAACCTTGTTGTCCGTGTAGCATTTATGCTTTCTAGCATTGGTGAGAGAAGCAAGCTCAGCAGGCGTGCAAAGACGGTGCGACTGGAAGTCGCTTGGGACGCAAGCGGCAGTTCATGCTTGTAAACAGCAAAAGGTTCTATATCAAATGAGTGACGAAAGACAAGTAAATGCACTGTTCTAAAACTTTTTTATATGTGAAAGACTTCGTACGCTGTCGTTGCCGCGGCAGCTTATGCAACCGTAACTTTTACCGAGAAACGCTTGCAGGGAACGGTACGTGCTTCGCATTGTTAGCGGGGCTAGTGACGTCACTCCACACTTTGTACTCTACCGTTGCCGCGGTATCTTATGGAACCGCAATCTATACCGCAAAACGCATGCAGGGAGAAACGCACGCAGGATCTGTGACGTGGTTTAGACATTTGTTTTGTGGTTTTCTTAATGAAACAAGTGTCAAAACCACATGATAATAGATAAGGCGCGCGCGAACGGTGATAGGGGGCGTACGATAGTTTTCTGTCGTCTATCCTGTCGACTTCTGTGCTGCCGACGGACACGAAAAAACCCGAACAACGTGCCATATACAGGTTCGCCATATAATAACAACAACGTTTGTATGCAAACAAACGCAAGGTACAGTGCTGAACGAAACGAAATGGACTGCACTCTGTTTCACCTTATGTTGTACCGCAGCGAAGGCTAGAAGCGCGAGCTCATAGCCTTGGCAGCTGCCCTTGGTGCACGAGAGTTTGTGCCGCCGAGGTGTGCCCTAGAGCAAAGAGCTCGCGCTTGTAGCCTTTCCTGCGGTACAACACAAGCTGAAACAGAGTATAGCTGAGCGCGTGGCCTCGCTAGAGCAATTGCGCATGCTCAGCCTTAGGAGGACATACAAATACTCTAGCGTATAGGGCTACCATAAAAAGTTACTCGACTCTATACTCTGTTTCATACTTAGCGTGCAACGCTGTCAAAGCTACTGGCACGAGCGCGTGGCTTCATCTATGGTTTTGTTTGCACGAGAACGCGTGCAAATGATCAACAAGATCAAACCCCATGCTCGCGCCAGTAGCTTTGACAGCGTTGCACGCTAAGTATGAAACAAAGTATAGAGTAATCATACCGGTCCGCCATTTAGTTACTCCAAGAATCACTAATGTTAATTGTATATTCGCGAAGCCACACGCTCTGCTGGTCAATTTTGTTGCGTGGAGCACTGTACATACGTATATCTATGCAAAACAAAACGAACAACTTGAGACGTAGGAGAGTGAGCATACGAGGAAATGCCGCAAACGTTGCAGTGCGTCGAAACCAACAACAAGTGCGTCGCTTTATTTCAACGTGTCTATAAGTTCTGAGTTTTCCTAAACAGTTCGCCTGCATACTTTCACTTCTTCCCGTGTGTATAGTTCATATCATACAAAGAACCACTGTATTGTGCATTTTTGGTAATCAGAAACTTCAAATACTAAGTTTAAACACCAAGCGTTGAGTTGGCCCCGTAATAAAACCAAGCTTAGTGGGCTCTACATTCAGACAAACGTCCCGACTACGTCAATCGAAAAAATAAAAATTGTTAAAGCAGTGCACGATTATGTGACTTACACGAGCGGATATCTGCACGACGACTGACAAAACACTGTTCGTTCCTGGGTTTAGTGACTCACGGGTCCGCTGGAAACGAACCGACGCCCGGAAGCCCTACGTTTCCGGCACATTTGAAAGGGCGAAGTCGAAGAAATATAGTAGAGCCGCAATCTGTATAGTACTTTCTTTAAAAGTCAGGAACACCCGCGGACTCACCATAGGCCCACACCGTTGCAGTACGAGACTGTGATGTCGCTTGTGATCCCGCGAAATAAATACAAACGAATGCAATACGACAGTTGAACTCTCTTGGAGTTCACCAGGAAGAAACTCGGTCGTGTGAAAGCGGGAAGAATGACCCCAATGTCCGAAAGAGTTGCAGCTTTGCAAAATCTAATAATTGTTTATTTGTCCACGCCTTGAAACACATTTAGTGTTCAGATAGATGATGGGCTTCTGAGACCCCTTTAATGTGAATCCGAAAAGACGGCGTCCTATGCAGGTAAATATAGAGAGTGTTTGCATTTATTTCGAACTGTTTTTTTTATATATAAATGAGTTGAGAGTAAGAGGAGCACCGTTTTCGCCATCTAGTACTTATGAGGCTCGGCGGATATTAGATGAGGACATAATTGTCATGTGATTTTAACAAATATAATGGTGCCCTGAGGACGTTTCTGAGATCGCCTAAATACGGCGATAACTTACTCTGCGGGCTCTAAACATCTTAGAAATTCATAAATCATAACGATGCGCGGCCGATTTTCCTATTCAAAAAGCAATCGAAGATTGAAATTATCTTCGGTGATGGGAAAAGCACTGCGACAGGCAGCCAGGACGGCATATGATTAATAGAAACGCAACATTTGCTTCAGATTGAAAACAGTGTTATTACAAAATGTGTATGCTTTCGTAGATAGTAAAAGCAAGTAAGAGTAGTCGATAAATGTTCATTTTTCGCGGAGAGGGAACATAATACTGCAATAATCGTCTCAAAAACAGCAAACTATGTCTCCTTTTTTCTTTTTTTTCCGCGGGAGGGATGTGTTCAATCTTCAGTTCTGTAGCGCGCGCGAGTTATCGCCACATTTAAGCCATCTAAAAAACAAAACTCGTCAGGATGCCTTGAACTAAAATTAGTTGATTTACTTTTTAATGATTGGCTTAAGGGCCATGTTAAAATTGCAGGATGGACGGTAATTACTGTTATGGAAGAGACCAACTAAAAGTATTTGCGAAAATAATAGTTTTTGAATTATTAATTGATGCATTTCCACGCTTTTCTAGTATATTTAAAATTTCGCGCCAAAAGGAGCGCCGCAACGACGCTTGGAAGTGTGACGTATGGTATCAGTTGTGTCGTCACTATCTCGGAATCGTGTCCTTGGTGGGTGCTCCACGACGCAAGTGACGACGTGACTGAAACGACCACTTCACTCTTCTAATCATCATTGTAGGCAAGGCTTGCGGCGCTCTTTTGTGCGCGAAACTTTCAAATCGGGATTAAAAAATGAAAGCCGTTTACAACTCCCTGTAGCACCGAACTAGAGCGCAGCTCTTGAGGAGGAGGAGGGAAGGGTACTGAGGGGAGAGTAAACTCCTCCCTCCCTCCTCCTCAACTCCTCATCCTACCAATACTCCTCCCTCCCTCCTCCCATCCTCCTCCCTCCTTCCTCCCTCCTCCCTCCCTCCCTCCCCTTCCTTCTCCCCCTCCTCCTCCCCCTCCTCCTCTTATCCTCCCTCCTCCTCCTTCCTCCCCCTCTTTTTCCTCCACCTCCACCTTCCTCCTCCTCCTTCCTTCTCACCTCCCCCTCCTACCCACTCTCCTCCTCCTCAACTCCTCATCCTACCAAATACTCCTCCTCCTCCTCCTTCATCCTCCCTTACCTTCTCCCCCTCATCCTCTTCCTCCCTCCTCCTTCCGCCTCCACCTCCCCGTCCTCCTCCTCCCTTCCTCCTCCCCCTCTCCCTCCTCCCCCTCCTCCTCCCTCCTCCTTTCCGCGCGGTGCATTATGGGATATTTCCCATGATGCAACGCGCGGTTACGCCGACGGCGACGGCGACGGCGACGCCGCTCAAGCCGGAAACGGCCGCCTAAGAGCTGCGCTCTAAAAGTGAAAATATATTAATCAATAACTAAAACCCTATGACATTATCGAAAATTATTTTAGTAGGTTTGGCCACCAATAGTATTCGACATCAACACAGCGATTGCGACGTGACCCCTAAAATCAACAATTAAAAAAGTAAATAACATACCTTTGTTCATTAGCCAACTTATCATGACGATTATCCTCTCATCTAATGTCCAACGAGCCTCAATAAATACATGGTGAAGACGACATTTGTCTATAACTTGCACCCAAATATAAAAAGAAGAAAAAGTGTTAGAATTGAAAGTAAACACTTTTTATATACTGGTTAAAAACAAAATTTGAGATTATCGTGTTAGGCCAAGGCCGCGCATTTATTTGTTTCTTCTCGGCATTTGCGTTCCAACAGCGGCGAAGATCCACTCGCGCACAAAAATAACATGGACATCGAGATCGCTGTTCCTCGCAGACATGGAAGAGGTTATTTCTGCTTTTGCCTCGCGCTGCGATGGAAAGGACGTGTCTTTGGCGGCGTGTGCTTCGACAACCAAGGTCGTTAAAGGATCCTTGAGGACACGGAGACGACTGTCAGCCGCAGAATCAGGCCCGTCTATGACGTCTAACTATGCTACTTTCAAACCGTGTTGTCGAATGTTAGAGCGAGACAGAAGATGAATCTTTAGTTATTTTTTATTTTCTGAAATATGTACTTTCTGCTACCTAAGCGACTATACTCAGCGTCAACAATTCTGTGCGATGTTGCCAAGGCTAGCGAAGGAGCCACAGTGCTGAAGGCGCTGCTGTGAGAGCACGTGACTTGTGTCGCATGGCCACGCGCTTGAGCAAGTAGCTTTGCGAGTGGTGGAGCACTGCGGAAGCTATGCTAGCCTTCACAACGTAGCACGGAACAGTTGACGCCGGGTATAGACGCCGGCCAAATTTTTTATACATAGATTGCAGGGAAGTATATAGAGAAGTAAGTAAAGAAGCTTCAGAACAAACCTAGATGGCTAGCGGACACCAATAAACTGCAAGCTAATGTTACCGTTAAATTTGACGAGTGCCATCACAGCGATTACACGATAGCATAGAAGTACAATGACTGCCCATATCAAAACAAAATGATAATTCAGTTCATTATATTGAAATCTTTGAGCTTTCGGTTCACACACTGCAGAGCAGCGGTCCGGCAACGCTCTCGGTCGACAAGCCCTCCTCCCCCACCTCTCACGAAACAGGCGCAGCATGGATGCAAGAAGACAATGCCGCACCAAGCAGCGACAAAGACCAAAACTAATGCAAGGGGCAGAACGCGCGTTCGAGTCTCTCCATACACATCATTCTTCCTAAAGTAACCGCGTCCGGACAAGAAACGAAGAGAGGCAAGGATGGGACCCGTCAATCTGAACGCTCCGTCCCCAGAATCGCCAAGTTCTCGTAATCATTCCGTTAGAGACGTCTCCTTCAAAGACGGCTCGGAGCTCAGAATAAGACAACCCCAGTAATGTTACTCGTTGTTCCGAGTCGACGACAGTCATCGCAAACAGTCCGGGACAAACCAGACAGAAGCAGAAGGAATCGAAGCAGTGGGGAAGGAACATCCAAGGTCGAAATAGAAAAAAAAGGAGGCCGCCAAGGAGAGACAAACCCAGTACAATCAAAGAGGCTTGCCGAAGAAAGAGATCGAGCGGATGCTTTCTGGACAAGAAAGGCCAATCGTGCGGGGACGTACGATTCCCCGTAGGGAATCGCGGGATACAGAGTACTAAGCCTAACGATACATCCGGAATTTCGGAATGCAAGCCCATGATTGACCACAGCGAACACTGAGCTCTCCGAGTCAAAGACTGGAGCACCGCCTGGTGGCGTTTGCGAAGAAAAGGTTCCATAGTCTGCTACAACACAGCGTTAACGACAGCGTTTACCCTATTGCTGTTTGCAACACAGCAACACAGCGTTAACCCGTTTGCTGTTTACAAACATGAACTGCCGCTTGCGTCCCAAGCGACTTCCGGTCGCACCGACTTTCCAAGCCTGTCGAGCTTGCTTACTACACCAGTGTTAGAAGGCATAAATGCTACACGGGCAACCAAGTTGGAGATTTAACGAGGGCCTTCCGCAGTACTATTTAACGTCTTGGGGGATAAAAGTTGGTTTACAAGAATATTTAAAAACTTGGAACAGATCTCACGCTTCGTCGTTCTTTTGGCGTTCACCTTAAGAATTGGGGGTTAAACGTCTCATCGACATTTCAAGCAGCGGTGTTAGTAAGGTGGGCTTTGTTCATTATTTTTGTTCACTCTTCGAAAAAAAACAACCTTCTCCCTGTGGTTCGCGTCCACCATCGTCCGTCGCGCTTGTCCCCGAGGTCCCCGAACCTGCCGCAGAGTAGGATGCCACTGTAGCAGCATTGTTAAAACGTGAGCTATTACTCTGGTGGCGCCGCTTAACTTAATGTCTGAAGCAAGAAATACTGGGTAGGCCAGGAAGCCGTGATCGCATAACATGCCAGTATATGGCGGAAACTACGGCCTTGGAGAGCAAATTGGAATGTGAGTATATACGTCTCACCGGAGTACGTTTTTACTGCGAAGAAGTATCAGGCTGTTCGCTGCATCGTGCTCCAATTTGTGTGGGTTCCGCTCGTATGCGTAGCGTATATCGAAGCCGTCGGCACGCAATGTGGGATTTATCGTTCACCCTTTGCCAAGTTACAACGTGACAGGGTATAACCGTGGGTTCTCACTCTATTGGCGACGCCTGGCTGTTGCCGGCTGACTATTGCCTCTCCTGGCATGCGCACTGCACGTTATGGATTACAGCACATTCACTGTGGCACTGGCGGTACCAGAGTTTATTCTGGACGTAGTGCTTTGTGGCGCTTAGGCGTGAGCCTCCTGCGCGAAACCGCGGCTGTAACTGAGGTACGCGAAAGCTTTGCACGGGCACTGTCCCTACTGCGCCTTGACGCCACACAATGGGACGGCTTGAAAGCAGCCTGGCAGTTCGTGCTGGCTTTTTCAGGAAAGTGCCGAAAGGTGGAGCAGACAGCGGTGCTGAACCTTATCATCGGGCTCGTGCGCATTTTAAAACGCGGAGGGGCAGGTACCACGCTTATGAATGAGTACCTTGAAGTGCTGCGAGAGCACTCGAGCCACTTGCTCTGGTACAACTTGCGAACAGCCATTGTTCAGTTTTTGAGGGGCAGGTCCGTGTCTGTCCCCGAAGTGGTGTGTTACCTCCGCGTGACCGGCACGAGGGGCTGGCATTAAGAAGGATAGCGTTTGTTGCTTTGCCAGATGGCGGCGAGTCCACTCGGCGGGAGGACATCGAGAATGTTTTTAGAGCATATTTTTCTTGTCTTTATACTTCCAATCAAGAGAGTGACTCCTGTCGTCTTGATTGAGCTGTATGACAGTTTTGTGGAGATCTTCCCGGCATCCGCGCTGAAGTGAATGAAGGACTTTTACACCTAGCATACCGCGTGAAGTTTTCCGAAGTTAGCGTTCCATGAAGCTGGTGCCACAACAGGTAAAGACCGAGTGATCGTTTTCAAAATTTTGGAATGTGCTGGCCAGGTGACGCTCTTGTTAATGTTATTAATACTTTCTTGAGAACCATATACGTGCCTGATTCTTTTAAACTGGGTAGAGTGACCCTGCTCCCTAAGAACGTCGAAGTATGATTCGTGAATATAAACTTGGGTGCGTGTTGGTTATTGGACAAAATCAGTAGCATGCTTGGCAGAGAAATTATAGAATCCTTAAGCATGAATTGAGTTAATAACAATATTTCGGCGCCTTTAATCATTTTAACTAAGGATGAAATAAAATTTCTTACTCCGGAATTGACATAAGTGGATTTCAGCTTCCATTGGACAATGCAATTTTTCTCTCACACGTTTTCTGTCCCCGTTTATCCTGTATTTCCTATATCATTTTATTTTTTGTTTTTATCTTTCTTTTTCTTTCTTCTGGACAAAGGTTGGTTCAAAAATACTCCGCTAGGAGATTCACTGTATCTGGGTTGTTGCGAGTTGAAAAAAAAAGTGTCCATCGTCCCTTTGTTTTAATGGTGTTATTCTTTCTCTCGTCTTTGTTATCCGTGCCTTATGCATGGCGGCCCATTACATTACTCAACGCCGAATACAAATTTCTCGCAACAGCTTTGGTTAGACGAATCCGCGACGTTTTGCTTTTGATAGCTTGGCCCTTTCCGACTGGCAGTGCTCCAGGGTATATCATTTTTTTCTTGTAAGCACTAACACGTTAGTTGTTCGCGTGGCAGCTGAGTTGCAAATTCATATCTTTCGATGAAGCAAAAGCCTTTGATCATGTACACCGTTTTCTTTAGAGTATTTTAGAGGCATTTGAATTTTCTCTTTCATTTATAGATTTGCTTGACACTCTATACACGGGTCTGTCTGGTGAACTTATTGTTAATGGTCGTCCGACGGCCGGTTTCTCAGTTACGAGAGGGGTACTGCAGGGCAGCCCTTTGTTTCCTTTGCTTTTTGACATTACTAGCGACCCGTTGTCACGTAAAATCTGCGAGAGTGAGCTCTTCCGAGGGTTTCCACTTCCCGGACAGGGAACAGTGTCTGTCTTTGCTTATCCGGATGACGTGTCTTTTTTTTTTTTTTTTTTTTCTGCGGGACTTTGACAGTTTTTTGTCAGTCGAGCGTACTTTCGCGGGCTTCGCCGCACTTTCTGGGGCGCAGTTGAATTGCGAGAAAAGTAAAGCCCTGCAGGTTGGATAATTTTCGGTCGATCTCATTAATATTCTCTTCGTTTCAACTGTACGCATTCTTGGGGTACCTTTTTCGAGAAATGGCGTAACACCCGTTGTCTCGGAAAAAATCTTCGACCAGGCATATAGTCAAGTACAGCTCGCTTCTGTGTTCGAACTTTAATATAACGATACAGTTTTCTTTATAAAGGGTGTTATATGCGCAGAGATGTAGTTTGTAGCAAAGATGGCACTCCACCTCCATTTTGACGCATAGAGTGATATCTCTCATCTCCTTTTTTGGGATGGGAAAACTGAACTTGTGGGCAGACCGGCACTACGCCTACCACGATCCAGAAGTGGCTGGAGTATTCCGTGCCTGCCAACGTTTACGCGGTTATCGGCTCTAACATGTGCGCTCCATCTTTTAGACGAAGCAGAGTATGTTTGTCGCCCCCTTGTATTGTATTGGTTGGGTCACCCGCGCCGATCTCTCGTGCCCAGGGGGCTTGGAAACCTGTGCCCTGTGGCGGAGACTCACTCCCTATATTATGTTTCTATCGTCACGATAGAGCGTCGGATGACTGAAGAGTTGCCCACTGTGCGCGTTCAGGAGAGTCCCGTATCGTGAATCTGCGAAGCACCTTTTGCGACTGACGTGTCTGTCGGGCACCGAGCCCGGAGTTCCCAAATAATTTTGGGATGACATGTTAATCCCAGACGTACCAGCGGACGCTGCCGACACTGGCTGGTAGTCTGTGTGGGGAGGGGGGGGGGGCGTTCTGCCCATTAGGGACAGGTTGTCACATTGGGGCGTTATCGCGACAGAAACCTGCCCCAGCTGTGTTTGCCCAGAGTCAAACGAGCATGTTTTCACTACTTGTGTAGTTGCGCGCACATTCTGCACTCTTGTGTCCCAAAAGTTCGCGATGCGCGTCCTTTCTCAAAGGCGTACACGTAATCGCTTTGAGAAACAGGTAATATTAATAGCACGCCAAGTCTTGTGGAAGCATAGATGTTGGGCCGACATTCAGCGTTGCCGTTTCAGACCCCTGTTCCCCATGTTTCGAACGTTGCGCAAGATAGCGGACCACTTGGAGAATGAGCTGTGGACACTTGGAGAGCAGCAGTTCCTGCAAAAATGGCATTCTTGGTTTTTCATGGTTAGTAGAAGCAAGGTCATGCTGCGCCTCTCATCTGTGTTTGGATAAGCACAAAGTGGGGTCTGTGGGTGTGGCCTGAGCGCCACTAAACTTTTAAATGTGCAAATAGATTTCCTTAAAGAATCGAAAGTTCTCTGGGACATCAAAGACTAGAGCACCATCTGGTGGCATTTGCCACATAAAGGGCCTATAGGGTTCTTACAGTACGTGATGCCCACTGCACACGCTCTCTGGAACAAAAATAAAATAAATAGCCGTGAACAATATGCCGGAAAAGCACTGTCACAGCCAAGAGCTCGTGCTGGGAGAAACGCACTTTCACGGGCTGCGGAAGAAAAACAAACAAAAAACAAACAAACAAAAGCGTTCGGATCGCGACACCATAAGGGCCCCTACCATAGCCTCCTATACTCACAAAGCCTGGCAGTTCGACGGAGCCATGAGCGCTCGGTCGCAGATTTGGAGCGCGAGGATCTGGTAGCACAAAGCATCAAAGAGCCATTTCTTGGGGAACCTGGACGTCAGCGCACAGCTTTTGCAGCGGCAAGGACCCGAAATCCACTTTCGGGTCCTCGGGTTTCGCTGCATCGGCGAGACGCTGCGTTTCGGCTTCTCGCCGGAGCGGGGCGCCAGTCACGTGGCTCGATTTTCTTCTGTTGTCTGCCGCTCCACATTTTCCATTTCAGCGGCCGCTTTTCGTGGCGATCTGCCAGGCTTTGTCAGTATATAGGAGGCTATGGCCCTACGCACAGTTGCGCTTCACAGCGTTTGAGTGCGTTTGACTGCGTTGCGTCGAGAAACGAAAGCGAGTCACCGGCACATCTGTGCTTTTCATGAAGCATGGAATTCAATTCAAGGAATCATCTCGGCACGTGACATAAAAAGCAGGGATATCCTGACTTTTCGTAGCCGCAACGCAATCAAACGAACCGAAACATTCTCAAACGCAACTGTGCGTAGGGTGCTTTAATGTGTCGTAGCTATCACTGTGGTTGTACTTTAACACAGTACTGTTCATTTTTGTTCCTCTTTTCCGAAGGTTTTTAAATTTTCTTGAAAGAGAGTGTGATGGTCCTGATCACAAATCAAAATAACCGATAATTAGACTCCACAAATAACGTCTAGTGTCGCGTTTGTGATAAGTGCTTCATGTGTTTTTTTTTTTTTATTGAAGGTAGAACGTTGGCTTTTCGAGATTTTTCACGTGAAAATAAATACGATTAAAATAATTTGTATTCAAATCCATCAAAATTTTGCTTATCGGAGCTCACAAAACTTTTGAAAAAAACAAACTATAGCGATGAGTTCGCAAAGTCAGTATCTACATTTTTTTTTCCTAGTCCTATCCGCGTCTGAGTGGAGTTTTCATACTCTTCCGATCTATATATTATTTTTTACGCATTATGTTTGTTTATAAACTGCTTTGACAGTTGTAACTAAACCTAACGGGAACGGCTCCTCGAACCGCAAACAATAAAAGAAGCCTCGCAGACTCGATAAAGGGCGAGTCATCCCTCTCACTTACTCCGGATGTGTGACACGGGCAGAAAACGCGTTTTCCTTTACAAGTCACGGGCGCTTTGGGTTGTGCTTCAGAAAACGCTTGTGGAAGATTCCCGCTTTTATTCAGCCCATCCCTCCGCGTTCCTCGTCTCCTTACGTCTGTTTGTTTCTCAGTTCTGGAGAGAAATGCAAAAACTTATTTTTATGAGGTACGACATGGAGAAATTTATAGCCGTTTTATTGGTTTCAAAGCAACGTAAAACACTTAAGGAAAAAAACGAAAGAGATGCACAGTTTGTAGGATTTAGTAGGTCGAAAAATGCACGAATGTTGAGTGCGACGAGGACTTTAAACCCTGCACAAGTTTCGTTCCGGGAGTTTGTTCGAAACTCCTCCTGAAAAGGAGCATCTAACTTTCAGGACGGCTATAAAACAAACTTCCGAAACGAACATTCTGTGGTCGCCTTGTTGGGCTGTTCTGCTGCATCGGACTTCCTGCTTCCTTATTAAATAACGTCAGATTTTATTTATTTTTATTAGACTTACTATTTTTGTTTTGTTTTGTTGAGCGAGGATTTACGACTTTTATGCCCTTGGTAGAGAGCAAAAGATCTCGGATTTCGCGAATGAGCGCCCGTGTTCTCCATGCTTGAAAGCCGCCTTTCCAGTGCTCAAATTTAACCGCGTACCTCAAAGGATAGCGGGACTAGGTTTAGAGGCAATTGAGTTACGCGGGCATCCGACTAGTGATATCATCTTAATGAAAAATGCTCCCTTATTTAGAGCGTACAACGCTCGGTTAATGTGGGTCCACTTTTGGGAATATCAAATTAACTTTGCATAGCTTTGAATAAAGAGTGCCCTGTGAATTGCGGACATTTAATTTCAGTTTGAGATGTTTTTTTTTTTTTTTTTATATCTTTGTCATCTTCCCGACCAGCGACATCACGTAGAACCCAGCTCTTATTTGCATGTGCTAATATTTTCCTTCAGTATAAGCAGTTCAATTGTGTAAATGTGTAATTAAAGTGATGCTGAACCGATATTTGAAATCTCATAATTATTGCCCGAGCGGGCTTCACGGGATGGTTCTGTACCTAAAAACGATATTCAATCCGACGGATGGTGCCCGAATTATTGTATTTCTTTGAATTAAGAGCGAATCCTCGGCCGGAAGCCGCCGGCGCGAGCAAGTCCTTCTGAGAGCAGGCGTAGCGGAACTGACGTGCGCATTCTCGGCGCCCCCAGCGCCCCTGGTGCCTCCGCGCATTCTCCTCGTTCGTTGGTGCTCGCCTTGATCCTTCGATCGGCGGCTGTTCTCAAAGCGGCTGGTACTGGTGTTTTGGAAGTGCCGCGGAACTGCCGGTGCTGCTGCTCCTGCTGCTTCTGCGGCTGCTGAGGCTGCTGCTACTGCTGCTGGCGACGATTTTATACGTCGCCATACTAGTAAAGAGATCGCAAAAGGCAATGCCGAACGCCGACCAGCCGAGGTCGCGGAAATCCAAAATATGGGGCAGAGCCCGCGTGGTACTAACAATAACAAACGCCACCCGGCTTAGCGCCTGGCTTGGCTTGGCTCCGTCTGTCTTTTGAGGCGAATGAGAATGCACACGTCACGAATCGAGCTTTCCACGACGCTCACCAGGGGTCGCGTAAAATTGTATTTTTCGTGTTTATTCAATTTTATACGCCTTCTCGCTCAAAACAACGTCAGTTAGAAGTAAAGGACATGCTATGTTTGCCATTGCGACCAAGAATTTCCACCCAAAATTTCGGTTCAGCATCCCTTTGAACTACGCTCCTAAACTCCCATGTAGAGGAGAGCTTTCGATTATGCTTACTCACGTTCAATTTAATATTGCGACGGCAAGACACCCGAACACCGCGGTCCCCATGTCGCGGACAAAGATACCTTTTAAATTAGAAGTCAGGTTTTATTTAGAGCATGGATCCTCCGGTGCCTTGTAGTTAACTCGACGTAAGCAAACGAGCCGGTGCGTTTTGTCATTCTCAAAGACAGGTAGCAGTAAGGGATCTCCTGCACTGAATCCCATACGTGATATGCTGCTCGTCTGGGAAGATGGCCGCGTACAGTGTGTCGTTTTTGTTTTTTTACAGTCATTTTTTTTCTGTTTTTAAGCTGGACTGCCTTTGCGGGGCGTGTATTTAATTCACCCGAGCAAACTGAACTGCCTTTGCTTCCGCGCTTTCGCTGAAATTTCGTTTTTCTTTTTTGTATTGTTATTTATGTGAAAGAAAGGCAAGAGGTGACGAATCCGGCGGCCCCCATGGACAACTCGCGCGTCTCGGAGTGATTGGTACAGGTGGGGCTTCGTCACCCAAGCCTAAGTTTCTTTGATTTTTGAACCCCTCACAAGTATTCACGACTCCAGCTCGTTGCCCGCCCTCCCGCGGCGGAAACGGGAAGCGCTTTAGTGAGGGTCCCCCGGTTCTCCTGCTCAGCGGGCACGACGCAACTGCTCGCGATCCATGCTCGCCAACAATTATTTCTTAATGCATGCAACACTCTTCACTGTCCCAATGGAGTGCTGCAGCCGGCACGGGGTTGTACTTTTCTAGCGAGTTTTAGTATTGCGTATAGAAGCAAATGCAAGCGGTGTGCGTTTGCGTTAGAGTTGCGTGCCCCATGTTGCGCATTCGCGTCGTTGCCATGCGCCAATCCAAGACCGCAATTTTAGGCTTCGCGCACGCGCAGTGTGAAACAGACAATGCTCACGCGAACGCACAGTGCTTGCGTTCTCTCGTATACGCAATACTAAAACTCCCTCACTACTGTTTTACCGGTTTTCCAACGCCAACGAAACGTGCTGCAGTGAGCAGACGTTCAAGCGGATAGACGTTCTTGAGAACTGGAAAGGCTTACTTTGGCCGAACGACGGCGCGTAAAATTGATAGAAAATAAATGTTCTGGAAAGATTTGTAAGAAAAAAAAAAAAAAGAAACGGAACGGAACTTGTTTTTTCTTTCTCTATTTCGGGCCTTTTAGTCCGGAAGGATTCGCGGCCAATTTGGAAGTTTTGCCGATTGTCAAAAGTCGCGTCTTTGGTAGTACCATATGCTTTACCCAGAATCAATGTAATTTTACGCGGAATTCTCAGAGTAGCTATAATTTTTTCATTGATTTTATATTATTTTAGAGCTCAACTCTTAGGCCCCCTTTTTCACGCTTGAGTGGCGTCGCCATCGGCGTCGGCGTCGGCGTAACCGCGCTTTGCATTATGGGACGTTTCCCATAATAACGTTTAGGTGACGTCACTCCTGACGTCACCGCGCGTTGCATTATAGGTAAATTTTACGCTACATCTTGTGAAAAAATTTTCCCGCTAACTTTAGCGGAACCAATTCCCCACTAAATTCAGCGGTAAAACACCTCCGCTGAATTTAGCGGGAAGTTTTTTCCACTAAATTTAGTGAAAAAATTGTCCGGCTAAATTTAGCTGGAAATTTCCCTTTAAATTTCGCGGAAAAATTTCCCCGCTAAATTTAGCAGCAAACAAAAAAATTTCTTCTAAGTTTAGCGGAAAAAATCTCCCCGCTAAATTTAACGAAAAACATTCCCCGCCAAACTTAGCGAAATAAATTCGCCGCTAAACTTAGAGGAAAATTTCCCCGCTAAATTTAGCTGAAAGATTTCCGCGCTAAATATATCGGCAAAAAATTCCCTACTAAATGTATAGGAACATATTGCCCGCTAAATTTAGCGGGAAAAATTCCCGACTAAATTTAGCGGAAAACATTTCCCGCTAAATTCAGCGGAAAATTTTCGATCGATTTCCCGCTAAATGGGAGGGGAGCAGGAGAGGAGGGGAGGAGGAGGGGAGAGTACGGATGAGGAGGAGGGGAATACCCTCCTTTCAGTACCTTCCCTCCTCCTCCTCAAGAGCTGCGCTCTAATTCGGCGTTACAGGAGATTGTAAAAGTCTCATTTTTTTTTTCATTTATAACCGATGAATTCGATAACTCACCGTTTTCATGCTACCTACCACCAAGTTTAGAGCGTAGCTCTTAGGCGCCCTTTTCCGGGTTGAGCGGCATTGCCGTCGGCGTCGGCGTTGTCGTAACCGCTCGCCTGGCGTTATGGAACATATCCCCGCTAAAGTTAGCGGGGGAATTTTCCCGCTAAATTTAGTGGTGAAATGTTACTGCTAAATTTAGCGAGAAATCGTCCCGCTAAAGTTAGGAAGGAAATTTTCCCGCTAAATTTAGCGGGAAATGGACGTCAGGTGACCTCATCGACTCAATTTCCCCTTTCAATTTAGCGGGCAAATTGACGTCACGACTTCGTGTCACGTCACCCATGAACAAATCCAGCGGCAGGAGGGGAGAAGGGAAGGAGGAGGAGGAGAGGAGGAGGGACATACCTTCCCCTCCGTACCCTTCCCTCCTCGTCCTTAAGAGCTGCGCTTTAGTTTCGCATTACAGAAATTTGTAAACGTCTTTCATTTTTTTTTATTATGTAACCTGTTAATTAAACGTGCTTTAATAGACACCAGTGAAGACATTTTCCCAACTTTGGATTACAATCGTTTTTCGCGCGTTGTAAATGATGATGATGATGATGATTAACTTTATTTTCAAAAGGGTGGTGCCATGGCCTCATTGGGGGAAGGGGAACATAGGTAGGAAAAGTTTACATTCGGCGGTGCACTCCTGTCGAGCGCGCGAACTCCCATAGGGAGAGTAGCGTCTCCTGGCCCGTGCCTCGTCAAACGGTGTGATCCAGGCCTCTAAAGTGTCAATGTGAGGCCCCAGGTGTTCGGCTCTTTTGTCTCGCAAGCCGGCACAATCCCAGAGGAGGTGTCGGATCGTCGGGCTTACGCCGGCGGTGCACGTAGTGCAGACGACAAGTGCAGCGGGCTCGGACCTTTCCGATGGCGCTTGGTCGGGTGGGTCCGAGTCCGCTGAAATCATAAGCAACAAATTATATTCGAGCTTCTTAATTGTATTATTAATAATGCAAAATGAGTTAATGTAGGCCCCAATAAACGCCACAATCATAAATATACTACATTAAACCATAACTGCCTTAACAGAAAGGTCTAATTTTGTTTTCTTTTTGGAATATTTTGGACATCGTTATTAAGATAGACATAAGCCTTGGATGCAATATAAAGTCACATGCGTCACGCGTTGCCCAGAAAACACTCACTTCTGCCGTGTCACTCGAGATTTCATTTTTGACTTCTAGAGCGCAGCTCTTAAGGCGCCCGTTTCCGGCTTGAGCAGCGTCGCCGTCGGCGTCGCCCGTAACCGCGCGTTGCATTATGGGAAGTTTCCCATAATGACGCCACGAGGGTTACCCTCGTGAGGGTTACGAGGGTTACGAGGGTTACTCTCCCGAGGGTTACGAGGGTTACCCTCACGAGGATCACGAGGGTTACCCTCACGAGGGTAACCCTTCTGAGGGTAAGGAACCCTCGTAACCCTCGTGAGGGTAACCCTCACGAGGGTCACGGGAGTTATGAGAGTTACCCTCACGAGGGTCACCAGGGTTACTCTCACGAGTGTCACGAGTGTTACCCTCACAAGGGTCACTAGGGTTACCCTCACGAGGGTTACGAGGGTTACCCTCACGAAGGTCACGAGGGTTATGTGAGTTACCCTCACGAGGGTCACGGGGGTTACTTTCACGAGGGTTACTAGGGTTACCCTCACGATGGTCACGAGGGTCACCCTCA
The DNA here is from genome assembly GCA_037355805.1 of Ixodes ricinus. NCBI lineage: Eukaryota > Metazoa > Arthropoda > Arachnida > Ixodida > Ixodidae > Ixodes > Ixodes ricinus. The sequence goes on along the minus strand of JAZHYW010049654.1, from coordinate 13,176 downwards.
CGAGGGTCTCGAGGGTTACCCTCACGAGGTTCACGGAGTTGCCCTCACGAGGGTCACGAGCGTTACCCTCACGAGGGCCGCAAGGGGTACCCTCGCGAGGGTTTTGATGGTTGCTCTCAAGGGGGTCACGAGAGTTACCCTCACGACGTCACACGTGACGTCACGTGTGACGTCACGAGGGTAAAATTTTTCACTATATTTAGCGGAAAACTTTTTCCGCTAAATTTAGCGGGAAAGGAAGAGGGGCATACCCTCCCCTCCGTACCGTCCCCTCCTCCTCCTCAAGAGCTGCGCTCTAATTCGGCGTTAGAGAAACTTGTAAACGTCTTTAATGTTTTTGTAGTGAGAACAGCTTTTCTTAATTTATACGTTTTGTTAACGTTTTCGAAACTCATCACCCGTGGCGATATGTTGTAAAATTTGGATTGATTTTGTTATTCTTGTGCTGGGAATAATGCTAAAGTAATTAATCATCTACATGTCCCATAACCATAAAAAGGTTCCGCAATTAATTATTTCACATGACAATTACCTGAGCGAAAAAAGCAGCAAGAACACACAAATACCAACTTTCGATTTTTTTCAATAAGTACAATATTTTATGTAAGCTCTAAGGAAGACCCTTTTTTTAATGAACACTGAACACTCCAAAAATAGTTTTTATCGCCTGGATCGGAAACGTATGTCACAAAATAAAGTTTGAGCGAACAATTTCCTTAGCTCGAGAAGTGCACTGTAAGGCACATCGCGAGTTAGGCGAGAGGACGAAATTAAAACCTATATCGAGAGATTAAGTCCAAAATAGAAGTTAGTTTCGGCTTCGTTCCTGAATCAAAACGTGCCTCCTGGCGTGAAGTTTTACCTCCGTGCCTAACACCCTAGCATAAGCGAGAGTGATTTGAGTCGCTCAGTGAAGCCAGCATACTAGGCAGGCTGAGCAACCGGTGTACCAGCCCTCACCTCCGACTCTTACTATAACCGCCATTTTGGAAATCAAGTGACGCCACCTATACGACAGTTGGAGTCCCGAATAGGATGTCATCTACTGAGGACGCGGACAAAAGCGTGAGTTACGACGTCGTTTTGCCACTCGGCACACTCGCGGAGAAGCTTACCGCCAGCAACAAGGAACTAGGCACTAACCCGGCGGTTTTAGACCCGGCAGACGTATCATCAGAAGGAGTCAAGCAGAACTAGAAATCGTCATGGCCATGCTGCCTCAGTTAAACGGGAACACATGACACCCTCAAGCCCCACTCCCGCTGCAACAACCGCGGCCCCCGTAGACCGCCTACGTACCTCGCTTAGCGTTCCGCTTTTTGCGTGGTACATTGATAGGAAGTCAGTGGCGACGTTCGTCTCGGAGTCTCGGAACTTCAGGACTACCACCGGCGTCGGCATTTGACGATGAAACAGTGCTCACTCAAATTTTGCCGGACGCATTGACTAATAGCGCAGCGCTCTGGAGAAAGAGACAAAAAAATGTTCGAGTATGAAGGATTTTGTTTCGCGATTTAGAGCGTCGTTCCTGCTACAGGATACCAAAATCCTCATGTAGGACGCATTGCACATCCGCAGGATTCACCTATAGAGTTCGTATGGGCGTTCCAGGGGCTGTTTTACCTTGCTGACGCAGCGGCCCCAGATGCAAAAAAATAGCACGGGCTCCCCGTCAGAGTTACCCACGCCTCCACCCACATCTCAGGAGGCGTAGTTTTTGAAATCTGGACGAGATGGCGCAGGAAACATCGACGATTCAAGCCCACAACCTTGCTCAACTTCGCTTGTGTTTTGAACACCCAGAGGAGTACGAAAGGCCCAGTGAGTCTTACGAATAGGCCGACTATGTCGTTCTCTTCGCGTATATGAATCTTGAAAACTTTTCGGGCACGAGCCGGAGCTGTAGCATATCTTAACTAGAAGCGTTTTCACAACCCACAGCAAGTAAGCAAGCCAGATGCGGATATTGAGGACAGATCACATCCTCCTTCTTATAGGCACCCGAGGAGACGATGGGAAACATACCTGGCTCCGCTGTTTCTGGTGCAGCCAACCAGGACATGTCCTACGAAACCCCAGCGAATATGATCCAACCTGGTTGCAGGAAAGCTGCGAGAGCCAGCGGTGGTAGACTTCTGTTATCCGCCGGAAACGCGGAAAACACGGGGTCCCTCTATCGCGGTGGCCTTGTGGCCGCCCGGAGGATGGCACTCTCAGCGCTACCGAGGCCCTTTGTTGCTCCGCTTCTTTACGAACATGAGAAGCACGACGCCTCCTCTTTTACTGTGGATCTCGGGAGGTCCGCTGAGTACGGTCTCGGTCATGAGGTGCTCGGCGAGTCCGCCGTAAAGGCGTGCGGCGGGAGGTCCTTTGCGGTCCCGGATTCTCACGGTTATAAGAATCCTGGGGTTCCCTAGTGGTTACCCCAGTAGGCCTTACCTTACACACCTTAAAGAGTTAATGTCTTTGGGTAGAGCAGAATCCATTGAATTACTCAGTCTATCTGGAATACCACAGAAATCGTTACTCGGATTTCCTTTTTTATCAGTGATCTTATGGTAGCCTCGATACAGTGTCGAAAGTAGCCGTGTTACCTATTGCAGTTGGGCAGGTGTCGTTTTCGGGCGCGACCACTTATTCCCGCCGGGCCATGGCCTTATTTTGTTTTAGAGCGCGAGCTCTTAGGCGCCCGTTTCCGGCTTGAGCGGCGTCGCCGTCGCCGTCGGCGTCGGCGTCGGTGTAACCGCGCGGTGCATGATGGGTAATTTTCCCGCTAAATTTAGCGGAAAATTCTCCCGCTAAATCTAGCGGAAAAATTTCCCGCTAAATCTTGCGGAAAAATTTCCCCGCTAGATTTAGCGGGCGACTTCCCCCCCTCCTCGAGGTCACGTGACCCCCAGGCCACGTGACTTCCCCCTCCCCTGAGGTCACGTGACCCCCATCCCCCCGTGCCTCCCCCTGCTCCTCAAGAGCTGCGCTCTCAATTCGGCGTTACAGGGAGTTGTAAACGGCTTTCATTTTTTTAATTTCTACAACTTCATGACAGGGACGTAGCAGCGGCATCGCAGCACGCATCGTCAGACCCTTGATGATCCAGAAGGAAATCTTCACCAATACTTCTAAGCCGTCTTCTATCTTTTTTGTTTGTTTTTTTGGAAGAGGGAAGACATGTGGGCAATCTGGGAATCCAAAGTGATAGACCAGGTTCCCCGATGGCCAAATTGTTCGTGGCTATCTCCACCGTTTGCGTGGCCAACTGCAATGGACCTATTCCGAGAAGCGTTCTGCGCACGCGCGAGCGCCCGATGCCAAGCGGTGGAAGTTGGCACCAAAAATCGAGGAAATTCTGAAGGAGGCTGTAGATCAGCGAGTAGAAAACGTAATTTCAGCATACATATAATTGTGTTATGCAAAAAGAAAGCGGACGGGAAGAATAACACGACGTTTAAGTGGACGCCACGGATGCCCCACTTGAAGTCGCGTTGGGCACGCCCCGCTGCTCAGAGAACGAAGGAACACTGGTAGCGTAGCTCCCATTATCGATTGGTAGCGCAGGTAGGTCTCTTCCTCGACTTTTAATTCGTGCAGCCACCGCCTGGTGCCGTCGGTATGTGAAAAAGGTCCATTGGCTACGAGGTGGCGCTCCACCGCTGGCAAAAGGCCGTCGCAGCGTATGCGTGGGGCCTTTCTTGGGTTATGAGCGTAGAGATGAGAGTCAATAGAGAGTTTTAGAATAGGGGGCCCCAGCGCTTTGGGGAACCCAACGCTTTGGGGTACCAACGCAACGCACACCCGCGCAGCGTGCTTATAGAATAGGGTTTGTGACGACGCAACGCGGCACGCTCGCCTTTTTCGCATGCAGTGCCATTGTGGACAACGAACGAACTATTCAACAGTGAAAAATTATAAAAACGCGAAACATTTGCGCTGAAACGACACTTTAATGTGGCTTGCGGTACCAATAGTAGAGAGGGTAGACACCAGTTGAAAACGGCAAAGCAAAGACCCATCTGCCGACCGTCTCTGAATCAGAAGTTTTACTTCCCTGGTCAAAACAGGGTGCACGCCCTCGAAATACCAGGCTATCATGTGCGCCAATGAAATTATCTGCGAATCTCGAGGGGCCATTCCCCGGTTACACGCACGACGCTGGTAAATGCAGCTTGCTTTTAGCCCATCCTGTAGCTGAAGCAGCAGGACAGTTATAGAGAGTTTTATAATAGGGGTTCCAAAGCTTGGGGCCCCAAAGAAATAGGGGCTTAGCACTGCGCATGCGCAGAGCCCAAACTCCGTTTGGGGTCTTGGGTTAGCGCGCGCACCCAACGTGAAATTCGAGAAATAGCGTGGGGCCCCCAAATTGCTTGGGGCCGGGTTGCGTCGGCAAACATGGCGGCGCCCTTTCCGCTCGCTTCGGAGCAAATTCGTCATGGTCGGTGCAGTATTAGCCAATTTCATTGCCAATGAATGGTGCAACCGGCTCTTTGCTTTGCTTTATCTCGCTCAAGTCACAAAGAATGAGCGGTGGACTCGCCCCATTTTAAAGATCGTACCTGATTCTGGCCTTTCCTAAGCCTGAACAGACGTCGTAACTGTTGACATGGTAACGTATTGTTACTCCGTGGCGTTCACACAGCCACGTTTTTTGTTTTTTTACGTTACGTTACGAAAAGTCACCGGGAAATCTGTCTTCGTATTAAACTGTAGCCAGCAGCAGGTCGACCCGGTCGCGGATGGCCCGCGTGGAGAAATTTCTTCCGATTGCTTCGGAGACCCTTTCGGCAATTGAAGTCCATCTCCTGGAATACTGGAATGGGTTAGTGGCGCACACTTCGCGTATCACATAAAATGTCATCACGTCGATCGAGAAGCGAACGCGCGCGGGAGCCTCTCTTCCACCATTTTCTTCTGGCCTTGGATCGGCCTCGACTCGTTCGGCCATCCCGCTTCGGGTGTAGCCGAAACAATCCAATTCGTAGCGCTCTAATTTGAGCTTGTTCTCGTAGTAGCATTGAGAGTTGAGCCAGCTGGTACTTAGGAGACATGCCTAAAACAGGGCATAAGCACAGGAGGAAGATAACAGAACACAGGAAGGGATGTCTGACTCTTAACTTATGTATTGTGAAAGAAAGAGAAGAGGAAGCTTCTGACATGAAGCCCAGGTTGTTGTTTTGCTTTCTCCTTTTTTCTCATCATTTTTTTTGTCGTGACCTTATAATGTCAGTTTTCTCCTTTTCTACTGGAACTTAGTAATGTATCTGTTTTTATTCTTTTTTCTTTTTACCTTGTGGGTGCGCGTGGGCTTCATGCACGGTGGCGTGTCTGAAGCTTCTCTTTCTCTTTCTTTCACTACATAAGTTGGGAGTCAGCGCTCTTTCCTGTTGTTCTATTTTCCTTCCTTCTGTGCTGGCGCACCGTTTGGTATGGCTCGTTCTCGGAATTTTTTGGGTTTGTGCGCGCTTTGACCATCTGCAGCTGAAGATTTAGGCCTTCAACTATGCCAAGACTGAGACAACGCCAGCGCGCATACTCTGCGAGCAGTTGCACTATTGTGATCTAAACTGGAGCGATCTTTGAAGCCTGAATCTTGTTTTCAAGCTGCAGGTATCTTGCCACGAACGAAATCTACTCGGAGCCACATAGTAGCCATACGTTGCCATGTCAACGGTTACCGCGTCTCTTTAGGCTTAGGAACGGCCAGACTCGGGGACAATCTTTAAGAATGGGGCGAGTACACCGCTCATTCTTTGTGAATTGAGCGGGATAAAGCAAAGCGAAAGCCGGTTGCACCATTCATTGGCATTGAAATTGGCTAATTCTGTAGCGACTATGACAAATTTGCTCCGAAGCGAGCGGAAAGGGAGCCGCCATGTTGCCAACGCAACCAGGCTCCCAAGCAATGGGGCTCCCAAGCGCCAACCCAATGAATGACTACGTGTTAACAAAATCGGTGCGTTTTGTTATTTTCTGAAAAAGTAAAAGCAAGGGAAATGCTACGGCATATAAGACAAGACGGAAAACCAAGCAGCACGGCTAAAGTGACTAAATTAGATACGCTTAGCAGCATCGGCACCCAGTTACTCGACTACCTTGAATGAGCTGCAATTGTAGAGCTTAGTCCGTAGTGGGCTCAGTTAGGAGATCGTTATTATTAGAAAATGCGACCTTTTTGAGTTTTTGATAATGTGTAAGGAATCTGAGGTGACATTGTTAAGCACTGTCGCGGACCACATTTACATTTATGAAGGACAAAGGAAAAAAAATCCTCTGATTTTAAACGAAGCTTAAAATGCTTGGCAGCAATGATTGTACGCACCAATATGCAGTAGTGTCGTTGCTTTGAAGTATAGGGTATCGAGTGACTAACGCCCAATTCACACGGCAGCGTAAAGGTACCTTTAGCTTAGGTCCCTTAGCTGAAGGTACCTGTAGTAAACGGCGTTCTTGATCACACGATAAATAAACGGAGCACTTTAAGTTGATGTCGATTGCATTCCAGCTTAACCGCGAGAGGAGCACGTGATAAACAATTATTCCTCGAAATCGGTTTGACGCGCAGTTTTTTTTATTATTGTGTGTGAAATATCACATTTAAAACCTAAATATTATTTCTGTCTGCTTTTGCGGCACTTTACTTTTTTCTCTAAGTCTAAGGGCGCACCTAAATGAGTCTTGCTTTAAAACGTCCGACCCGTCTGGCCACACTGGCCCTAAATCATCTGCGTTTACGAGTTTGCATTGCGAGGTGGGCGACCTTTTTCTGTTTAGCAGCTCCATTTTCTCTGCAAAGTTCTCACTGAAGTAGCTAAATAGTGCCCGGCAGAAACGAACCACGACGGAGTCTCACGGTTACGGCCAGTCACGCGATCGAAAGGGATGGACGACGACGAAGATAAAGGGTCCTGGGCGGGAGAGTCGGGCGACTCGTCTACAACCTCGAAAAAGAGCTCGCAGTGGTCCATCGCGTTCGGGTTCGTAGCAGACATTGTTTTCCACGTGCCGCCGCTGCTACCTGCTAGCTGGAGTATGCGTTCATCGTTAATGTATTATTCCATCACATTTGTGTTCACAATCATTTCATAATTTGATACTTATATATATTCAATTTGTTATAATGCATTAAACAAGATATATTTATATATCTGTGATATTATTTTGAGTTCGTGGGTCCGAGGCTACTCCCTGTAGCTGTTAAGGGAGCTCGGCGAGCTCCGTTTAACACAGGACCTCCCTTAGCGAAAGGGACCTTTATGCGCCGTGTGATCACGATCTCCAGCTCCCTTTACTACAGGTACCTGTGCTAAAGGTACCTTTACGCTGCCGTGTGATTTGGGTATAAACCTGACTATCTTGGAACGCTTCACAGGCTCGTGTCGTTGGCGTAATTAATATGCATGAGTCAAAGTGTTCTTGAAATTGTCACAAAACATGTCACGGGGTTCACAAGGTAATATAATGCTTCACTTGTCGCGATTGTGGTGGTTGGATCTAAGAAGCGCATTTTGAAAACACGAGTGGACGCAAGGGTCGCCGTCGTTGCCTCGTCCCAACCTGTAGTGGTTGACGTTTCTGGCGTTCGATCGGTTGCAAAGCGCTATGGCAGAACAGTCGCCTGCTGTATCCACTCCTGCGGTTGTGACTCCGTCAAAAGTGCGCTAACCCACAGCTTCGAGCAACTGTAATGTCGCCACGCAAGGTGACAAAGAAAAACCCGGTAGCGTGAGTCGAAGACGTGCTCCAGGCACTCCAGCAGTGCGGCGTAGCAAAAGCTGCAAGAGCGAGCTCTGGGGTTTCAGCGTTCCTGCCAAGCAGTCTCGCTCCGGAAGCGCAGGCGTCGCTCAGGAAAACGTGGTCCTGCATGTAGTTTCGACTTCGATCGCATATAAAGAGGAGATAAGGGGGGGGGGGGGGGGAGGTTCTCGAGTACGTTAATACACCGCAGCTTAAAGCACGTGGAGTGAAAGCTCACGTTGAAGAACACCAGAGATCCTAGCTCAAACCCCATCCCTGCCAGTTTTGGCCTGAATGAGTAAACTACAGGTGTTCGCTCGTGTGTCGCTACTGCATGATGCACATAAAATACCCCAAGCGAATAGTCGTACTGTACTTGCAAAATGTTTCACTTCTGCAGAGATATCAGACTTCCATTGGGGCAGACTCACTTTCAGCTCTCTGAACATTCGCACTGCACAATTAATTTACATGAAATGCGCTCGTGTCTGAATGACAAATGGGGACTCAGTCCAGCCCGAATCATCGAGCAGCTGCGCTGGGGCGACTCTCACCATGCCGCCACACAATATGTTGATGCACGAGGGTGTGCCTCCGGCAGTCGTCGTAAGAATATTATGCTGGAGTCAATCGAAGCCATCAAGACGCCATGTTCGTTTTTTCAACAATCGCTCGTGCCACGTGTCCCACATTCTCGGAGCAAATTTATGTGAACTGTGAGAACCGAAGAAAAACAACGCTTAGTTTTTTGTCGGTAACTATGTAGATAAATAAAATTATTCGCTGCCTCGGCATGCCAGAGGGAAGCACAAGGGCTGTTGCGTTTTAACAAACCCTCACCGGCCTCATTGTAACTGCGCTTCCACTACATTGAATTAAACACACACAAAAAAGGGACATAAGACCGTCCAGCGGTTTGAAGAAGGCAGAGACCGAGAAAAAGGAGGTGGCGTATTCTACTTGAGCCGTCCGGAGAATGATTAAGATTTGTCCTTGGGTATTAGGTAATAGAGCGAATGAAAGACAGCAAGATCTACCAGCATCTTGTTGTTTGATTTTTAGCTTAGTTCAATTCATCTTGCTTCCGATTGAAAAGAACTCGTTAGAGTCCCAATAATAGTATCATCCGTTGGGTTTTGTCGTTCTTGACCTGAAGGAGTATAGAAAGTTCTGGGTGTAGGGGTACAAAAAGCCCTATTAAATGTTGGTCTTGCTTCCCTTCATCCTGCTTTCGTTGAAATGAACTCCCAGTTCTAATCAGTGTTTAAATTGGTTTCTCGTATTTATGTGGAAATATTGAGGGCTGCGGAAGCCTCTAATAAAAAAAATTCAGTATTTTCCGCTCCCGATTTTTTAATGAAATGTAACGGACGTTAATGAAGCTTAGAAGGCTGTTTAATGATATCGAGCCTCACAAATGTGATTCTACAATGGGTACTTCACTTCATACTTAGGCATTGAGTCTTTGATTCGGATAAAATGGTGGTTTGTTATTTGACGCATGCGCATAAAACGCTGGGTTCCTCTGCTTTCAAACGGGTGCTTGCCCGAAAACATTAATTCTGTATGCAATTATTTTAGGTTATCACTTATAGTACTTAACTGCGACTGACAAAAATTAATAATATAAAACGTCATCACCAGAAAACAAACCAAGTACAACGAAGATCTGCTCCCGAAATACTGCTCGTTTCGAGACAATGTGGCAAAACGTAAACCCATACTCCCAGCCTAACTGCTGTACCAATCACTTCTTATTCGTGCTTGTTTCCCCCCCTACGACACGTGGCACGAGCAGAAGCCGACGAAGTACGCCAGGCGACCCGGATCAACGACGCCAGCTTAGCAACCAACGTATGCGAGAGGATAATCCCCACAGTCGAGGGTTTCTGATTTTTCTTCAGCCACTCATCGGGGAGTTCTGTAGACCATTTTCGCCGTACCGCAGCGCTCTCCGCAACCGGCTAAGATACCCGAAACTCTACAGTCAAGTCCAGCGGCACGCAGACGCAGTAGCGGCTTCTAGGTTGGGGAGGGCTTAGCGGAGGAGGAAACTTGGTCTACAGAAAGTCGCTATTAAGGCTGTGAAAGTGCTCTAGTATACATTAGAGTGCCTTCATGTGCGCTTCGCATAGAGTGATGCCAACTGCCTATTTCCCTTTCCCACACCCTCTTCCACCGCCATTTTGTTCCTCCCGTGCTCCATTGTGTCCATGGGCCCTCCCATCCAAGGAAGAAAACGCTAATCTTCCCTCCGTGGGTTCCACAACGCTGCTCCGAACTTGTGAGATAAGGTGCTTCTTTCCGGGAGGGTTATAAGCCCAAGGGATTATCACCGAGAACCAAAATGGCTGCTGGCTTTGTCGGCAAGAGGTATTACAAAGGGTGGCATCACCCTAGCAAAGCGCACATGAAGGCTCCCTAGTATACATGAGCGACGATACTACTCAGTTGCCCTTTTTGTACGACCGGGCTGATCCGCGCCAAACCGGCTGCGTTTTTATCGCTGCTCATTTCTTTTTGCTCTTCGGTGTCCTCTGTGGTTCTCACTATCTTCACCCTCGCGTCTCAGTCGGTCTTCATATCCTCCGGCTTCCGTCTTCTGACCTCCCGCGTTTCCGTTTCCCAGTTTTCCGGAAGTGCTTGGATTGAGCGAAATATTTCGGCACGTGTCAAGGGCGGCTGTTCGGGTCTCAAGGGACCTCGTGAAGCGCACTGCATTAGCGAAAGAATATAACGAAAAATATAGATGCTATGTCCGGAACTCAGCTGAACAAGAAGAAAATTCGTTTGACTGTTGATGTCGTTCGAGCCCGCTTTTTTTTTCGGTTATGTGTGTCCGTGCAACAGGGGTTTTAATGTCTTCCCGAGGACCCAAAGCCTTTGGCTCTCCTCTAAATTTTATTGTAGTTTTAACTTTCGCTGTTCGAGATGGAGAACGAGTTGAAAGTACAAAAATCACTCCCTTCAAATTGCTTTTTTTTTCGTACAGCTTGGTGTTGACCAGTTACAAGGCCAGTGCACTAGTTTTCTTACAGCATCTGCTACGATCGAGCGCTGGACGCACATTGGACACAGTGCTGCGTCATCGCTCGACTTCCACAGGTGTCCTGTCGGTGTTTTACTGATTCAACAGGCGTCCTCGCCGAATGCTGAGTCAGCAACCAGCAGTGGCAGATCTAGACCGCCCCCCTCCCCACTCCTCTTGACGCGCCTAGGTGGGATAAATAAAATTCTGGAAAAATGTCTCGTTCTTGGTCAAGTGGTGAATATTTCGTAAACAAACTAGATTTGTGCAGCCGAGTCAGGACAGTGGATTCGTCCAACTGTTTTTCCTTAACAACGTCCTTGATACTTCAATCGAAAAAAGAAAGAAAGAAGAGAGAGAGAGATGAGTGGACAAGTTCACCAGCCGCGAAATGCACCGGCGAGGAGAAAGTGGTGTTTCTTCGAAGTTAGGAACGTGAGGTAGCACAGCTTGGCGGCGCGGCGTAAAATGGCAGCTTGGCGTTTGACCGAACACAACGTTGGGTCGAACGTCACGACGCTGTTTTGGAGTTCAGAGAGAGCCTGGGAACCATCGCAATGGCGTTAGAAATGGTTTCGCAGCGGCGAGAACAAAGCTCGGCTGCCAAGGCGAGATCCCTGCTTACCTCAGTCCTGGATGCCAAATTCGTCATCGCATCCCTAGCTGTCTACGATGTTCTCTCAGTCACGCATCCCCTGAGTCGGCTGCACTAAAAGCCGGATCTCGAAATGAACAGTGACTCGGATATCATGAAAAACACGATTGTCGTCCTGAGCGAAAAGCGGAAGCCGTTGAACGTCGAGAAGGCAACTAGATGTGCCTCGTCTAGTGCAACGACAGATGAACTGCGCGAAATTGCCTCCACAGACAGCGGAGTCATACTTCCGCGCACAGTGTGGCGAGAACGCTAAGCAGAGTTCTGATGTTAGGATACAGCTTTGGGTCCGACTCTTGAAGTGTCTCCACAGCCGTGGACTGTAAAGAAACTTTACGTGGTGTGACTTTTGTGGAATCCGCCGTGGAAGATCTCAAGCAGAGTTTGCGGAAAGAGGTGCTGGAGGTGCACTGTTTCAACACACTTTTTGTTTCATCACGTGAATGATAAGGAAGCTCAAGCAAAACTCGGTTTTTCCCCGCAATTTGCCTAGGCAGGCTGTCTGGTTTGTGGTTTCTGAACGATTTAGGCGCTTATCGAAGACGGTCATTAATGAGGTTCCGTTCGCTCGACTTGCGAGATGTCTCCGACCACTTGTCGTCTTCTCTGCTTGTTGGTAATCAAAGCTTACCACATGAATCAACCATGCAATGTTGTTGTATGCAATTCGCCTAGGCAGCGAAACACTGTGTGCTCCTCGGAATGAGAGATGTAGTATTATAAACCATCCTCACAGCCGATTTTTCACTGTGGACGGCGAAATGGACACGAGAAGAAGAGAAGAGGCCTCTTCCATGAATGGCTGTGGAGACGCTTCAAGAGTCGAAGCCAGAGCTCTATCCCAACATCAGGACTCTCAGTTGCGCGTTCTTGCCACACTGTCAGTTAGTGTTGCGACGGCTGAGCGGTCGTTCTCTACCCTTCGTCGAAATAAGACTTGGATCTGATTGCGGTGTGGCGAAAAGCGACTCAACGGTCTTGCCCTCTTCAACGTCCATCGAGATGTCAACGTGGACCAACAGAAGGTGGTAGACTGCTACGCGCAGGGAGCACGACGACGGGCGGCGATGTTCGGGCTGTGAAAACCTTTTAATTTGATAACTGTGTAAAAATGTATGTCTGTATACTGTACTCCCCAAATCCCCAAATGTAAGGGGTTATACTTCTTCATCTCATTAGATAAACGTGAATCTGTTCAATAAATAATTTTAGTGTTGTCCCATGCAGTTTGCCAAGGCACTGCGCTGAAGAACCTTTGATCTCTCATTTTTGTTTTCTATTGGTTTTACACATCCACTACACATCCACTAACAAGACCGTAAAGAATCGAACAGTTATTCTTGTTTGGCTGTATCCCGTATAGCAGTGGTTCTCAACCATCGATGTTTCGCGGACCCCTTGTGGATCGGCGGAGATGATGGAGGACCCCGTTCGTGGTGAGGGAAGGGGAAAAGTATAAGTTAAATATAATAATAATGTAATAAATGGATATAACTAAGAGCTAGTGCGAAGCAGCTCGTCTGTTAATGACATACAAACGAAAAAACTCACCCGAAAACAAAAACATTTCTTTTCAAACTGAAAAAAAAACTGACGATGCGGGTTTGGCGGACCCCTAGAATGCCTTCGCGGACCCCAATTTGAGAACCACTGCCGTATAGCATCAAGTCATTGAGAGTAAAGTCACTGAAAAATTCCACCTATTATTTCCTTATTAGAGTTTAAAGCGCCCATGAAACGAATTTTGGGCTGGTATAAATCACTT